>NQII01000002.1:649087-659152 GCA_002778355.1 Clitarchus hookeri
CAAGCTACGAGGGCCTGCTGCGCATCCTGGTGAGCGTCGACGGCCAGCCGAGGGTGACCCTGGTCGACTTGGTGGCGACACACAAATTCATCACTAGCCACCTGGTGCCTGCACACCAGCTGGTGCTGGAGCCGGGGCTGCTCCACCTTGGACATGCCGACGAAGACGTAGGGCAGAGCCACCATCACCGTCCAACTCCGGGACCTAGTTACTACAGCCACAGCCTTCGAGGTGGAGGGGATGCGGGAGAAAGTAAGCTTGGGCCATCCTTGGTTACATGAGCAAGAAGACCATATTGAGGTAAGCAAGGAGAGAATCCATTTCGGCACCGCCGACCAACGTACTGCTTATGGTATCAAGATTCCCCTCCCCACGCCGCTCAAGAGACCTGTGTTACTGGACGAGTTCAGCCATGCTGTCCTTCTCGAGCATGTGCCATTGTTTGAGACTGTGCTAAACAAACACCCCAAGTGTTCTCAGTGTCCGACTCGCTGTGTTGTAATTCCATTACCCAGCACGTGATCCCGACAGTTACAGACTCCCCGGTCTTCGTAATACCCATTAACTATAACGGTCCGACATGGCAGGCCATCCTACACTAGGTGGTTCTACGTCCTGACCGACGTGAGTCAGAAAGGAATAGCTGCAGTGCTCTATCAGCTAAGGGACCAGGATGAGCACCTTGTTGTGGATTATGCGAGTTCTAAGTTTAAGAGAGGCGAAAAGAACTATGACGTAAACTAGCGCAAATGCCTCGCAGTCGTATGGGCGCTGAAGCAGTACCGCTACTTCGTGGAGGGCAGCGAATTCACTGTGCGGACTGACAGCTTGTGTCTACGTTGGCTGGAGAAGGCGCAGGGGCGGATGTCTAAGTTCACTCGTTGGGCACTGTCACTCCAGGCGCTAAACTTCGTCGTCGAACACATCCAGAGTAAATATAATGAACTGGCAGAAGAACTCTTCTGCCACCCAGTCCTGGATCATGAAGCGTGTGACGACACCACCTGGGACGACATTCTTGCCTCCGACCTGCGTCACGAGCCCACTAGACAGACCCCGGGGACGCCTGCTGTGGACTCATGCCCATGGTGCAGGCATACCCTGTGCATGCCTTTGACGAGTTATGGCACGAAGGGCTCCATGCTAAGGAAACTTATGAGTTCACGCTAGGCAAATGGGCAGCCTTGGGGGCCGAACATCTTGAGTACTATTGGGTGATCAACGGCATCCTCCAGTGCCACGTGCACAACGTCGACGCCCCCGGGAGACTGTTTGCAACCCAATGGGCCTGCGTGCCTGTATTGCAATTGAATCAAGACGACACCACTTCCGGCTACCCAGGGGCAGACGAGCTGTAGGTGAACACTTTCACTGTCCAGGTGTCGACAAGAAAACATGTCTGTATGTGCGCGCGTGTGAATGGTGCCAAAAGCGCAAGATTCGACACCGCAACGGCATGGAACAGCAACAGCCAAAGGAACCCAACACAACCCTTTGACGTCATGGCTCCCTATCGCAGGTGCGCCCAAGGCAAGAGGTTCGTTAGCGTTGTGACTGACCTGTTAACGCAGTGGGTGGAGGCGTACCCAGTAAGCAACACCCGAGTGGGTACTATCGTGCAACTACTAGACTCTGAGTTCTTTCCCCGGTGGGATTTCCCCGGGTGCTGCTCACAGACAATGGCACCCAGTTTGTGGGCAGGAAATGATCTGACTGGACCCGGTGACGCGTGTAACACCACACAACCTCCATGTACCACCTCCAGGCTAACCCAAATGAACACTGGAACCAAGAGGTGAAGGCCCAGTTGCGAATCTGAATCGAGGAATATCATGTGGAGTGGGACACTCATTTACCCTGGGCACTCTTCTGTCTGAAGAAGCATACCAATGTCGTGGTTGGAGTTTCTCCAGAGCAATAAGTGCAGGGGCGGGACTTACCCAAGCCTGGGCAGTTGGGGGGTGCGGGACCAGGAGGAACCGGCGAAGGACCCCGATCAAGAGGGGAGAGACTGCATCACGAAAGGGACTGGTCATGCAACCACAAGCCCGAGTACATGGTGGGACGTGCCAGCACCACCATGCGCCCACCACCTGAACTGAGGCATGGCCAACTGGTCTACGACTGTGCGCACCCCTTATCGGCCCGGTCAGAGACAGTTTGGCGCGGGGATGGCAAACTGCTGGATGGGACCGGGCATGATCGTGGGAAGTGCTGAGCCGATGTCGTACTTCATGCACCTAGGCGGCGGCAGGCCCTAAAAAAATCCACCGTGATGACCTGCACGCCGCAAACACTCTGACAGACGATCCCGCGGAGAGAGACGAAGACAACTACCCCCCATAAACCGCGTGATCATGGCGCCGACGCAAACTTGCACAATACACCCGTCACACCCAAGGGGCTCGTGGGTTGCCTGGCTTGTAGCCCGACAGCTGGGGGCGCTGGGCCAAACACCTTTGCATAGGAGGAGACATCTGATGATTTGGTCTCCTCGCAAATTACACTAGACAAATTTGCGAAATTCTCCCCCCAGGAACTTTCCCCCACTGTCGAGTTTCCTCCATCACTACCGAAGACCCCTGAGGGGTTCTGGGTACAGTGGCCGCATGACATCTTGCTGAGCGACTCCACTTTTCATTGCGTGGTCGACGAAGCAGATGACGAGCCACAGTCCCGCGCAGTGATAGGCGGGCCGCGAGACTTGGCAATCACGTACCACCCCGACAGNGGGGGGGGGGGGCAGAGGCAAATGGGAGGCCGAGCAAGGGGCCCCCAATAGGGGACTCACCCCCACCCCCTGCAGATGGAGCAAAGGTAGAGGAGCGCAGGCTCCAGGCAGGAAGGAGACATGTACATGCACCCTGATGAACACTACGCCAAGGCACTACAATCTGCTAATAAATTGACGCTGGCAATAGCACAGTTGCTGCAATCCCCACCCTTCCCTCTCACACTTAATTCAAAAGTCAACCTCAGCCGGGGCGGGGAAGCCCAACTCCTTTTCGTCAGGATGCATGTGTTTTGATCTCGTGTGGCAGCCTAGCGGAGGGGTACATTTGTCAAATGACCTTGTCCCTCGGATGGCGTAAGGCTGCCGCGGGCTGCTCGTGCACGAATCCTATGCTTGTGATGCGGGGTCAGTGCATGTGTAACATGTGCGCCAAAGCCCCTGAGAGCCCACGAGAGACATTCCAGTGTGTGTTATTTAAAAATATTTTCTTCTGTAATATCATCTTGCCATGTGCACACTTGTGCATGTTTTATGATTTAAAGGTGGTGTTAATTTTAAGCATTCTTTGTATGTCTTTTGCGGTGTACGTTTCTGTGATTTTTGTGATTTAAAGATTGTTATAAATTTAAGTATTTTTGTATGATTAATTTGCTATGCACACCTGCGCACGTTATAGTGATTTCTTGTGTTAATATTGTTCCATACCATTTTCATCTATGCTCATGTTACATCTTTGTTTGTGTAGTCCACGGGCCACCACTTCCGGCAACATGCATGTACTCTGCTTCCGACTGCCATTGGTCAGTCTCTTCTCTGAGCTCGTGCTGGATGGACGCGTGTTACGTGGCCTGCGGAGGCTTCATATTTGCTTTCAACGATCATTATAATTCTGGATGCTTCATTAATATTAAAACTTATTCTTTGCCCCTGCAGCCAGTTTTTGGCTTGTAACTTAATTATTTCTACCATGAGGCCTTTCGACTTGATGTGAACTTGTAATGTGCACCCGGCCTGAAGCAGACAGAACTTCATCTTAATTTGAGTGTGGCCGCCTGGCTATTTTGTAGTGTAACATTTTTGTATTATTTTCTGTATCGCTTGAAGTGATAATGTACAACATTTTTGACAATTCCATTCCAGGTGGTACCAGATTCTAACGAGAATGCGGTTGACTCAGTCTCTGTAGTCTAGCACCCTCCCTGCAATGTTACAGTGTGCGGCATGTTCTGCGGCTAAGAGCGGAACAGAAGAGGGAGGGTAAGTGTGTTCTGGTGTCAAATAAGTAGCCACATAGCGACTTCACACCCTGTAGTGTCTCTACTTACCGCGTGGCCGTACGCGTATTCACGACCTGGCACTCTGGGTATTTAATTTTCAAACGTTCTCACTTATTACCAGTTGACGCGCCGGAAACAAGTTCACTCCTTCAATCCCTCACATGTTACATTAACAATGGGGTATAGAGAGAATCATAAGGTTTATAGAATTACAACTCAACAATATACAATAGCATACAAATATTTGTGATTCTACATATAGAACATTTATATAAGAGTACATTACAAATCCAAAACAAACGTATACATAAGTCAAAATACACTGAAGAGCCAAAAACACTGGTACACCTGCCTAATATCGTGTAGGGGCCTCCGAGCACGCAGAAGTGCCGCAAGACGACATGGCATGGACTTGACTAATGTCTGAAGGTATGCAGGAGGCAATTTACACCATGAATCCTACAGGGCAGTCCACAAATCCAATCTGCGCAAATTTTAGAAAGGGTTGCACGTCTGTCACGTTTAATGATTCTCGTCAGTCTTTGTTTGTCCCGTTATTTCGCTATCTTTCTCCAGCCGCAGCGATGGTGAAGATGTGATGTTTTATCGGATTCCCGATATTCACGGTACACTTATGAAATGGTTGTACGCGAACATCCACATGTAATCGCTACCTCGGAGATGCTATTTCCCCATCTCTTGTGCGACGACTATAACACCACGTTCAAACACACTTAAATCTTGATAACCTGCCATTGTAGAAGTAGTAACCGATCTAGCTGCTGACCGCATCACGCTACTCTGATTGGTTCCATACCTCTGCATACACATGCCTATACCAGTTTTTTTGGCTCTTCAGTGTATGCACCATACTTATCAAAATTAAACATGTAATAATAACTATCAAAATCACTACAAAAAGCAAAGTGTTTCTCCATGGTATGCAAGGATTTTAAAAGCAAACATCTTTTAATTTTCATTTTAAACCAGTTTTTTTATAGATCAAATAAATTTTTGTATCACTCGGGTAAAGTATTAAGAAGTCTAATCTTAGACAAATAAAACCTGCTTTTAAAAGAGTTTCAATGAACTGGAAGGTACATTTTCATTTGCATTCTTACGTGTTTAATAATGATGCACCTCGTAATTAATTTTAAACATTCCAAAACTGTCTAAAATAAACAAACCATATATATCCACAGATTAGTGTTAGAATCCCTTCCTCCTTAAATAACTTTCTGCATGAATCTGTAAGATTTCTTTTCACAGATAGTTTTGATTTCTTTCTTTTGGAGGATAAATAAATACNAAATTAATGGTTCCAATGGTCAAGGGTTATACACAGTTTTTAATGTTTCTTTAGATGATATTTGGGATAGACACCTATGAGTAAAACAGGCAGCACTGAATTTCTTTGTAATATAATTAATGTTTTTCTTCCGATTCCAGTTATAAGATACATTTAATCAATTAGGAAATATAGCAGTCTCAAACACACAGTTATAGATATTACTAAGTAAGAGTTTATATGTAATTACAGTTGCTCCTCAAACTGTTGGCATAGAGGTAAACAATAACATTTTAAAACTGTAAATTATAACTAATGGCACTGTACAGTATCCTTATTCTTACTTGCAGATAACATACAAAACCATAATAGCTTAATTTGCATCCACTGTTCGCATTACTCAATGTTTACTTAAATTTGGACAGAGTCTTATTCTGTTATATGTGATTTATAATTACAGTGTTGAATCTGTTGCTAAGAATAAAGCTGTTAAAATATTAATTATTTAACAAATAATAGTGTTATTTATTTAGTAAGGGTATTTGATGCTGTTTATTTTAAATATGATTTATTGTGAAAAATAGATAAAATGATGACAAAACTACTAATTCAACTTGCAATAATAGTAGACCCTACAATTATTTACTCCCAATTTTTTTATTATTGCTAAATAAGTTACATCATTGTTTATTATATTGAATTAAGCATTAATAATTATAATAAATGAACCAGATGTGGCCTCAATTATTATAATTTTACTATCATTGTAGTATAATTTAACGATAAGAAAATATGATGAATTAACTTCGTTACACAAACTAATAATTCCATAAAAGTTTCATATAAGCTATAAGTAGACAGATGTGGTATGTTTTGGGACAGGTATCAGGCATCAAGATTCAGGACTCACCTGCCATTACGTCACGGGTGGCGATGACAGCTGGCAGCCTGGGACCGCTATGAACAAAATATCCTGTTTCACCCCAAAATTAATTTTAGGAATTAATTATTTTACCCAAAAATCACTTTCAACCAAAAAAGTTCGAAAAAAAATGGAGAAGTGCGCCAATTTAGTCTTCAAATGAGCAAAGTGGATTTGAGATTCTGCGATGCAAGAGCCTAAAAGTCCTCAGAGGAGCAAGCAGATTTGAGGCTCTTAGTGGAATGAGCCACTTAATTCTCAGATCAGTTGAAGCGGATTCGAGGCTCCGAGCCAGGTCCAGCGGTTTGAGGCAGATCAGCGGACATCCCTCCTCCCCCAACTGCCATCCTACATCTATCATCTCCTCTTCCCCCCTACATCCAACCCTTCCACTCACCTTAACCCTCGCCAGGCTCACCTCAGCCCCTCCCCAACCTGGCCACTCAGCCCATTTCATAAGAAATCCAAAAAAAATTGAAAACTAAAAAAATCTAAAATTGAAGAACATATAATGTTACCACAACCTCTTCCCACTCGACCCCAACACACTAACCAACACACCCTACCCCTTATCTACCCACCTCCCAACCATAATAAATCAAGAAATATTGCAAAATATCAAAAAATTATTCTAAAAATTTAGGACAAATTTACATTGAATACTCTTGACACCATGTTGATTGTTGACAACCTTGACATTAACCCCAATGACCTTGAACTCAAAAATTGAGAACAAATGGTAAAAAAATTGAAAGAAACTCGTAAACATTTAGGAACATATTACATTACTAACTCCAACACCCATATTGGATGCCGGTGACCATGACCCAATAACCTTGAAGACAAAAATTTAGAAACAATTGTAAAAAGTGACAAACATATTACATTACTGACTCCACCCCTATATTGAATGTTGGCTTCCTTAACCTTTCCCCCAAAATCCTTAAACATGAATATTTTTCAAAACATTGTGAAATATCTAAAAAAAAAATGTAAAAAACATAGAGGAAAAACATTACACACCTAATGCAAAAAACCAAGTAGGATGTGTGTAACACTAAGGGTTTGATTCTTGTAAAGATGGCAGAGCACAGCCACTCCCTTGAATGACAATTAGCAGACGACTGAACACCCAACTTTACGTTTCATTGCCTACGCAGCCAACCAATCTTCCAACCCCCAAAGCCAATTATTGACATTACATAACACACACACACACACACACACTCCCCCTCCACCCATGCCCATGCCATCACAACTTTCATAGCTCCACTTCCCTAGTCATATACTCACCATAGCATGACCTCCCTATCATCAACACATACCACCAACACACCACCCAACTCTAGGCCCCTCCAAAAACTCATCATAGCTCATCCCCCTCACCATCAACCAACCACACAACTCTCCACCCCCATCAACCAACTTCACTGTCCAAACCCCAAACAGTTCTTGGAGAGACTGACTCCACCCAAGACTGGCTCCTGCTAAGACCAATTCCTGCAAACATGGCTAAGACAGTGAAAAAGACCAACCGACCATACCACCCACATATACTAACAGTTGATGACAACCAATCTCCAAAAAGTTGTCTAATACGAATCTTGTTGCTAGCCTTTTCGCACAAAAGTAACGCAAAACTTCACAAAATCTTTGCAAATCCTAGCAAACTCTTTGAAAATCTTTGCCAAATCTTAGGAAAACCTCACAAATCTTTGCAAACTCTTTGTATAATCTTTGCAAAATCTTCAAAAATCTTGGTAAAAACTTTGCAAATCTTCACAAAATGTTCACAAATATTTGCAAAATATATCACCTACAGCTAACCATAGGAAAGAAACATACCAGTCGACCAGATCAAGCATCCCAACAAACCGACCAACCATACAGACTGTCCACATGAACCATCCATACCAGCCGGCCATATGAACGATACCAGCTGACCAATATGAGCCGAACATATCAATCACCCATACTAAACACCCATTCCACCCAACCAGACCAACATCCCAACAAGACTGACTGGGAATACTAATGATCAAGACAGACCATAAGAACTGACCATACCGGCTGCTAGTCATACGATCCGACCATGCTACCCAGCTATACAAATGAACCATATTGACAATCCATACAGACCAACCAATACGAGCCATCCATACTAGTTGTTCACTTGAAACAGTCATATCTAACAATAATATAAACCACTCCTACTAGCCAGTCATACGAACCAACCATACAAGCTTACAATACCAGCTTAAAATACAAAACAGCAATGCCAGTCAGCCACACCCCTAAATGATACGAATTGCCCATACCAAATGACCATTCCAACCATCCAGTCGAACGACTATCAAGATCAACCACTCATAACAATCACTAATACCGACCAACTGACCAGTAATATAGGCTGACCATTACTAGAGAAAGTGTCTAATAAAAATTTCATTGCTTAACCCTTCGCACAAAATCTTCACAAATATTCGGAAAACATATCACCTTCAGCTAACCATACCAAAGGAGCATACCATTCGACTAGACTAACCGCCCAACCAGACCGAACCAACCACTTAGACTGACCGTACGAACAATCCATACCAGCATACCATATAAACCCAATACAGGCAGTCCTCTACTTTAATACACAATGTGTTCCTAAATTTGTGTATGAAAGTTGAAATGAATGAAAGTAGAACCCTTATTTTAATGTGATAAATGAGGTTCCGTTCCTAGATGGAGAAAAAAACTTAACTAAACAAAAAAAAAATATTCAAAACAATATATTTACACACAAAGAAACAAGATCATGCATCAAAGTTATTTAAAAGTGTTTAAATATATAGCTAATAGTTCAAACAATTGAAAAGACACATTTTACACACACAAACATTTGACTAATTGCAGTGGGTACATACATACAGATTCAGCTCTCTTTGGAATTGTACGTAGCCGGTTAACAATCACTGGGACCTGGTGTAGATAACATATCAGCTTTTCAGAAAAAGTTATTTAGAGACATTTAAACGCCACCCTTCTTCTTTTCATACAATTGTCTGTAGCACATTGTAGCTGCTTCAACAACTTGACAAACTCAAGAACTTCTCTCTTCATCTGGATAATTTTCTTCAATGATGTTTAAAAAATCTTCAAGGTTTTTTAAAGCATCGTTGATTTTTTTCCCTGTAAGGGTTTTTGTTGGTTGTCCTGGACAGCCATTATTTTGAGCAGCTGTGGATGCTGATGAATTTGTCTCTTGAAGAGCAAGTAGATCTTCATTTGTCAATGGCTCTGAATGTGAGGCCATCAGATCATCAACATCTTCAGAAGTAACCTCGAGATCCAGCTGATGCATAACTTTAACAATTTGTTCTGTTGCACTTTCTGGGGTCTCCTCAAAACCTCTGAAATTTGGCACCAGGTAAGGACACAATTTATTCCAGCAACCACTCATTGTAGATGACTTTATTTCTTTCCAAGAGAGAGAAATATTGGTGACAGCATTAAGGACATTGTAGTTTTTCCAGAATTCTTTTAGAGTGGGTCTTCCATCACCATCTGTTGCCTTGACAGCTTTGTCGATTATTCTCCTCATGTAATATCTTTTGAAAGTTGAAATAACAGTCTGATCCATTGGCTGGATTAAACTTGTGGTGTTTGGAGGCAAGAATATGACCTTTACCTCTGGACATAAATCTCTCAATGCTTGTGGATGTCCGGGTGCATTATCCAACACTAACAATGCCTTGAATGCCAAATTCTTTGGCTTACAATAATTTTTCACTTCAGGGACAAAATTATTTACATACCAGTCCTTAAATAATGCTGAAGTAACCCAAGCTTTTGA
>NQII01000002.1:659553-813137 GCA_002778355.1 Clitarchus hookeri
TTTTTCCAATCTTCAAACAAACTGAGAGCTTTGCATTGAATTATTGCAAGGCTGATAGGGATATTTTTCTGGTGTTGATCGTCTAACCACACTTTTAAAGACAGTTCCATCCCTTCCATCGCTGAACCCCGCCGTTTTGAAATTATTTTAGAAGAAAGATTTCCCGAATTTATAACATAGTCCGTTATATTTCCTTTACTTTTTACAATAGAATGCACAGTGGATCAGCTCAGTTTGAAAGACCGTCCTATAGCTGCAAGCAATTTGCCACTATCCGATTGCGCAATAATGTCTAATTTCGTTTGTATACTATTTACAACATGTTTTCTTTGTTTCTTACACACTGAGTCTTCATTACTTTCGTTTTTACGTTTGTTATTCATTGTGTAGTGTAATAATTATGTACGTGCGCCAATAGATTAACAAAAAAAAAAAATGGATATAAAATTAACCTCAAAGGTAACTAAAAACCATAATAAAAACAACGGAAGTTCTAAACAGGAACAGCATTAATACGTAGAATCGCCATAGCGTAGTAACACATCAGACATACAACTGCATATTTGTTCAGTAATATCGGAAACATAGTTCCGTATATCCACACCAGAGGTCTCTACGTAGTATAAGTCAACTTTGCTGCAATATTATTTGCGAAGACAAAACCTACAGAATATTAAAAATCCATATATCTTTGATGTTTACGTTTCTCGTGGAGGCATGCGCGCGATATTTTTTTTGGTTATGTACGAAAGAACGAAGCAAACACGCAAAATTCGAATTGATGGTGTAAGAAACCAATGTACGAAAGCACGAATTGTACGAAAGTCGAATGCGCAAAAGTAGAGGACTCCCTGTATACCAGTCAACCATACAAACCATCCATACCAATCGGCCATACAAATCATCCATATGAATCAATAACACCAGTTGGCCATATAAACTGAACATAGAATCATCCATACCAAACATCCATTCCACCCAACCAGACCAACAGTTAAACAAGACTGACTGGAGATACCAATGGCCAAGACTGTCCATATGAACCATCCATACAAATCTACCATACCAAAGAACGATATAATCTGACCATACCAGCCAGCCATACAAACAATCAATACAAACCAACCATATGAGCCATCCATATCAGTCGTCCATTTTAAACTGTTATTCCCAACACCCATACGAATCACTCTTACTAGCCAGGCATGCAAACCAACCATACTAGGCAACAATACCAGCTTAAAATACGAAACAGCCATGCCAGTCAACCACACCCCCAATTCATTCACTCCAGCCATACCAAACAACCAGTCTAATGACCATCAATATCAGCCAACCATAACTACCATTAATGCCGACCAGCCATACACAAACTGACCATTACCAGAAGACCATAACTAAAGTCCATACCAAAAAAACCATACCAGCCTATCAGGCCAACCAACCAGACCAACCATCCATACTGAACACCCATACTTGCAAATGGTTGGCTATACCCAAGACTAATTCAAAAAAAGAACGACTCCTGACAAGACCAATTCCTGCCAAACTGACTAGAAAAATGGATAAAACCATCCATCTGTACCAACAGATTATGATGTCCAATCTCGAAAAAAAAGTCACTAAAAACGAACCTCATAAGCTAAATTCTTTGCACGAAATCTTTGCAGATTCATTGCAAAAATCTTCACAAATCTTTCCAAAAATTTATGACATATCATTTATACAGGGTTGTGTATGGCTCATACATATTTTAATTGCCTTCAGTGTCTCGTCATGCATATAGTTTTTAAAATAAAGTGTTACGTTTATATGTTTAAATTTTGGTGCTGGTATCAGCAAAGTCTTCACAAAGGTACCACCACCATGACGCCAGTCAGGACTCTATGACTGGATCAAGCGGTAGTGTGAGAATGTTGTTCCACGTTACCCCTTATCAACTTAATTTTTCAGCAATAAACCATATTAATTACAATAGACTCCATTGAATGGATGTGTTCCATTTCCGAGTTCTAATTATACATAGCAAATTTACAAGTTCTGAAAATGTCATGAGAGGGCGGGGCAAACGAGATAACCCAGAGAATAACCCCCACACCTCTGAATTGTCCACTACATCGTGGCCGGAAATGACTTGGTGAGGATTGTAGAGAGGTCAATAAAAAATTGCTTAAAGGACTGTCTGTAACACTAACAGCAGTCAATGACCAGTCAGATAAGCCCATCACAATAGCCTCATTCTGTGAAAGTTGTACAACAAAACACCATAAATCCACAGCAGTGTACTAAGTGGAAAACTCCAGCTTTGACCAGCAGAAATTTGGACAGCTCCTCTTTCTTGTGTCAGAGATGGCTGAATAATTCATTGCTAATGGGATACTAGTAAAAATTTCTATATACAGCTGTTCAGAAATTAAATGCCCAAGCTGTAGGAGATGATTCCTTATGAAAAATAAACTCAAAAATATATAGGACACCATATAACTACAACAGAAAATTAAAGGAGATATGAGCCTGTGAAAATGGTGTTCTGAAAACATATTTTCGCTGAATGCCTTGAACTTTCTGCCAGCGGTATGGATGGCGGTGATTTACCCATAGTACATCCCACATGGTTGAATGGGACACACCCACTTGGAGCACTATGGAGCATATGTGTACTAGTGGAGGGCATGTCGATGTACTGGCGTATCACTTCCTAAAGCCGAACAGTGCGCACAACCCAAGGACTGCCAGCATTACGCATGTGTCTCTGCAACATGGGAAGCATAAATCAACATTTTGCTACCGACTTTGCTGGCGTTGTTAGAGGCATTCGTTAAAAATACATTTTCAAAACCCAATTTTCATTGGCTCATATCTCCTTTACTATTCCGTTTAGGTATATGGTGTCCATATATTTTCGACTTTATTTTTCTTAAGGAACCACCTCCTGCAGTTTGGGCATTAAATTTACAAATATCCTGTATTTAAATATTATTTTTTTCGGCCAGTGGAGGTAAAATATTTTACTGATAATGGTAAAATTGTGTAAAAAAATTTTTTTCTGTCAGTGGTGGTTTAAGATTTTGCAGCTGATAGTGATATAAATTTAATTTTTGTGTACATGGTAATTACAGATTTTACAGTTAGTACAAAAATTCTTATTCCTTTCTATCACTTTAATAAATTATTTAATTTTGAATATTAAAAATTTTTAAATGTTAAAAAAGGTGGTGATTTTTAAAAAGGCTGATGATTTCAAATTCATGTTGTATGCTTGTTAGGGCTTAAGCTTTCCTGATAAGAACCACGCACTGCAATACATTGATACATGAATGATGACAGTCTATGTCTTGTTGAGGAGGAGGTAATAATATGCTTAAAACATGACTTTAGGCAGGGTCATCTTCAATCTGATGGGATATTCTTTTCATTTTTACTTTATTGTGTGGATATATAGGTGGCTGGGTTAATTTTATGGAGCTTAGTTTGATAGTGGTCGAGATGAAAGGCAATCATCTAAGAAGGTAATGGTAACTGTTCTTCACTGTTCTTCGTAGGCCAGCAGAAACAATAGTGGTATCATGCCATCAGCTTCTTAGGTTGCGATGTATTTTATTTGCATTTTTCGACACGGTCGACAGCACCTTCAGACAAACTGACAGCACCAGTTTTTACTGCAGTATCTGTTTCTTCAGCTCTACCAACCATTTCTTTGACTATGTTGTCTCCAGCAGAGTTTGGGTCATTTGCTGTATCTCCTTGGCCAGAGAAAGCTTATCGCTGCAGCTACTATAACAAAGTATTTTTGGACCAACACATTGCATGACCACATGAAATTGTAGGCTGTGTAAGAATCTCAACCGCATTAAATATCTGTGCTTATGGTGTAGGTTACAACAATAATTTTTGCAAACATTTATCCTTATACAAAATTAAACTGCGAGCCTCATTGATGTTTCGGTACACTTCTACAGGAGAGAGTTCCTGCAGGCCTCCACCGGCAGTGTGATGGATTGCAGTAACGTAATTTCAATCATATGGAACCATCTCTTGCAACCGCCTACAACCAGTATGAATGATGAAGCCATCAAGTCATTGCCTGTGTGCAAAATCACCCGATTTTATGTCTTCTACAAAGGCACTGCAATCCCTGATTCCTGCTTCTTCCGACGTTGACGACAGCCACACAATTTGTGTCGACCAGTGCATCAGTTCTAGCACTATATTAATTTTTCTTCTACTCCAATGTTTCCACCTCCAAGCTTGCCGTACAACATTAATCATTTTTGAATGTTTGTGTAGTAATATATTTTAAGAAATAAATTTAAAAAACCAAGTTTGAAAATGTTATTTTACCTCTATATTATAACCACAGTACTATGTATAAAAACTAATTTTGTAAAAAAAATCTGATACAATTTTTTTTTAAGTTAGGTAACCACTATGCCTATAAATGGTTGTAGAGCTTATATATGCATACAGAATACATACATTCTCAGAGTATATAAATGCTTCCAAAGTGAACTTTGCAAGTCTGGTCCTAAGAGTCTGCAAGTTATAGTATTCATGTATGCCTATAAATATTTGTAGAAACTGAGGTCTCATTACAAAATTGTGGTAGCTATACAATAAACTTACTTGGTTGGCTGCAAAATCCTTGGCATTATTACAAATTCAATGTGTGGTTAGGCATAGGCACATAATCTGATATAGGAAATGAGCCCAAATAAAAAATACGAGTGCTATGATATGTCACTCGTATTTAAAAAGTATTTTACTTTCTTTCTTATTTTAATAAAAATATCATTGTATTCTGAATTATATATATATATATATATATAAGTCTGTTTAAATGTTCAATATACTACATTTAAACATTGACACAGACTGTTCATGTGACAAAGTCGTGAATGTGTGCGCCTTGGGACTGAAGGGTTGCAGGTTCTTTTCCAACTGCCTCCGTCTTAAATTTTTTCTTTCAATGTCTCCAGCTGTTATAGAAAAGCTTAAAATTTAAATATTTTCAAATTTATAAATCAATTTTGCATTTAAAAAACATGTTTGATACATTACACTGTATATTAAAATTTTTTGATATTTTCAAAAATTAAATAAAATCATTTAAATAAAAAATTTTTAAAAAATCAATATAATAATAATGCATTTACAGATTCTTGGATGTCAGATCGTTCCACGATTATAGGCTTTGTCAAGTCTAGCTTCTTGCCTTGCAGGCCAGTCCGTGCAATCTCATCTGTCTCAGGAACGGAGTGGGAAGAAGATTAGGTGAAAAGAGGAAGGGGGATGTTGATGCATTTGTAGAGGCAAGGGGAAAGGGTTTCAAGATCATGGGTGGTGGGATGAGGGGGTGGTAGTGTCTGGAGGGAGGGTCTGTATATTGGTCTGTCGATTTCTTCATTATATTTTCAATGCTCGGGACCATGCATGATACAACATTATAAATCACTGGGATTTTTTCCACACTTTTATCAAGGAATAAAGAAAATGGGATGGATGTGGGTGTGAAAGGGGACTGGGAAGAGGGGATGAAGGGACTGGGTGATTGTTGGGGTGTGGGTCATGGGTGAATGGTAAGAGGAGGGGCATTCTTATTAAATCTAAAATGGCAGTCCTATGATTGTGTTACATAATGGTTATGACATCACAGTTGTATTCGCCTTGAAAAGACAAGTTTGGTGATATGGGACAAGGTATACCTACACCTTAAAATTTTTAAATTATAAAATAAATTTAACTTTTCTAAAAACATTTAAATAATTTGTTATTTTAAATTATATTCTATTGATTTCACAGTGTGGCTGATGTTTTAACAACTTTTGCCTATATTCAGCCACAATGTGGAGTCACTCTGCCACATTGAGGAGCAAGCCTTTAAAAAATGGAAACTTTGGGGGATTGGAGATAAAAAAGCGATATTGTAAAAACAAAACAGGAATTTTTGAAATTCAAATAAGCCATTTTGAGGGGAAAACTGGAAATTCTCAAGCACCAGATAACAATCTTATAATGAAATACAAGATGGTGGACAAATACGAGAATCCTCTACCATCTACCATTGGGTACAGATTGATCAAACCCATTTACTCATTTTTGTGATCAACACTCCCACCAAACTGTATTCTATTTTTTATTGTTGCGGCTAATTATGAATACCAGTCAATAAACTGGACATATACCTTATTGATTCTAAACATTTCTGTACACCCTTTAAACTTTGTGGAAGGGGTAAAATTTATGATCACAGCATCATGCACATTATTGGTAAGCAAAGGCCTTGAGGTAACACATACCAAAGAAATGTTACATGTTTGAACACTGAGGTTATATAATCAATTTATTATTAGTCCTACCTCACACATTTTTGACAACACCTGACTTAGCTCAAACAAATTGCTATAAAAATAATAGCAACATAATTAAACACAAATTTATATTTGTACTCAAATAATATGTGATCCAAAACACATGAAAGAGCCAGACTACCCAAATTTGCCCTCATTGTTATTCGGGTACACTCATACTGGATCCATGGTATACTGAATTCATTATACATTCTGCAGGAAGGGTCTGATAGCCATTGATGAAAAACTGTAATTTAAGTCCAGGATAGAATAAATTCTAGCTTTATCAAGATATTGAAGGACATAATCTGTTTTCAGTAACAGAAATGGAGCCTTAATAATTTTCCTTTTCCCCAAGGAATAATTAACAATTAATCTAAACTTTTGACTCTCCCAAAATTTTTTTACCAAAAAACATGGTGAACCTTAATTTGAAGTAGATGAAAAAATGATACGTGCATCAAATAACATTTGAATAATTTTGCAAAAGGCTTGTAACTTTGGCAGACGACATTTAAAATGTTGATCATAAACAGCAATGTCATCAGTCAGGCGTAACTTGTACAATAATACATCATGCCTTCCTATCATAGAAGGGGCCATGTTTATATACTGTCTCAGACCACTTGTCTACCACCAAGGCTAACCGGGTTCGATTCCTGGCAGGGTTGCTTCCAGATTTTCAAATGCAGGAATCATGCTGGATGATGCCACTGGTCGGGGACAGTATTATCTGGGTTCTCCCGTTTCCCCCGTCCTTGCATTCTGGTGCTACTCCATACTCACCTCTCTTCGCCCTCATCGGCTCTCAACACCTCAATGTTAAAAGCTGACCAAATATCCCCAATCCACTCATATCTTAGATGTAATTAAGTCACCAAATTCCTCGCAACATTTCACTAAGTGCTCTGTGGCACAGGCCAGAAGAACAAAATCATTACTTGCAACATTACATACCGATTCACAAGATGTCCAGAGCTAAAATCACATTTTGATTTAGCAAGGACCCAAAAAGGGAAGATCCACGAGAACCGACCAATTTAAAAATGAATAGAAACAACTCATGACATTTTTAGAACTTCACAATTTCCTACGTACAATTAGAACACGGGATCGGAACAAATCCATGAACTCGAAATTACCTTTGTGAGAATTCGAGAGCGGTGAATAAAAAATTACTTGGAGGATTGTCTGTAACACTAACTGTAGTTGATGACCAGTTAGATAGACCTGCCACAATAGGCTTATACTGCGAAAGTTGGAGAACACACCATATATCCACAACAGTGCACTCAGTGGAAAATTCTCCAGCTTTGTCCTGCAGAAATATGGACAACTCCTCTTTCTTGAGTTGGTAAATCCAGGGCATGACCACCATACTTAGTACATGTAACACAACAAATGTGAGAATTGGTCCAATGATGAGGACAGTAAAGTTGTGGAGCTTGTACTGCTTTGTAGTAGTATACAAGAGGAGTAATACAAGATGACAGAAATGCATTTATCAAATGTATATACAATAAATCTTCATTTCTTTAACATTCACAGATGACAATATTTCTGATATACGAGGTGTTTATGAACACCACCAACAAACTCTGACAGTATGCCTTCTGAAAAATAAGATGAACATATATGCATTGCCTTTCCTTTAAAAGATAGAATTTTTAAATGTTTTTCTTTCAAAATATCAAAAACTACTTGTGATTAAGCAACAAATTGATAAATAGTGTTTTGTACAATGGAGATCTTACACCTCTGAAAGCAGGGTTGGTAATTCATTCTCCTTCATAGTGAAAATGGGAACTGTCATCTTATATTTAGTATAAATTTTGTAACCCTAAGATATTTAATGAACCAGCACATCTAAATTAACCAAAAATATTGTCTTGTCGGAACATTCTCAGGCGAACAGTTCTGTCTGTGGTGATGTAAAAGGTTTTTTGTTTTTGTCTTGCTGAGTTGTGTGAGTGTGCGATTTTTATTTTATTTTGTCTCATGGTCGGCAATGGACACAGTCTGCAATCATACCAACATAACAACATGAACTCACCATTGCCAATAAACTTGAAAGATAGAACCTTGCCCAATTAGGAAAATATAAATAAACTGTAAACAAGTTTAAAAAAAAGTTACTTTTTATGTTTTCCACTGCTAGAATGTTAAAAAAAAAAATGTGGAATATATTCCCATGCCAAAGTGTTAATGAAGAGTAATTGTTTGCTACACACTGACAAGCTATGACTGTAATGAAGAAGAATGTGATTGTCTGAATCTGTATTGATATTGCAATTGAGCTATTAATGAAGAGTTTACAACAAAACCTATTATGTTTATTGAAGGGTCTATATGTGTACTTCAAGTGTTTATGTATAATCTATGTCGTCCTCATGTTTATTTTTATGTGCCATTGTCTATGTGTATGCTGTTGCAGACTCAAATTCCATTTATGAATTTTGTTGAAGATTGCTCTTGCTGTGATTATGTGTAAAGAATTCAGAAAGTTCTCTAACAAGTCTGAAATAAGCTGCAAATAATTTTCCCTACATATTGAAGTTTGTTTCCATTTGTTGACATGATCTATAAATGTATTGGCAAGCTTATATGAAGAATGAAAAATTAATATAGACAAGTTGTTTTGGTTAAATATAACTACAAATTATCAATTTAATTATTACTGAATCAGTTATTATCTGCCATGTTACATTCAAGACAAATTTTGTCATCAATCCAATTCAAGTTAGTTATTGTCACCCCATATTTTGTATAACTATCAAGAGTGAAGGAAAAGGAGAAGAGAGAAGAGAAGAAGGAAGATGGAAAGAAGTTAAAAGTAATAAGGGGTAGATAATGAAATGGGTATATTATCTGTGTGTGATGTTGATAATATTTTTTAGATCTTACGTTTTTCGGATCTATCATCATTGTAGTATTCTACTGACTATTATCTTTATGTGGTTAGGATGTTAGAAAATATAACTAAACCCATCAATGCTGCTGATGTTTTAAAAGGAATCTATTGTTATGTCTTAATTTGGATACATTTTCCTGCCATTAATTGTGTTCACCCTCAGGCATTAACACTAGTCTTGATTGTCTCATCAGGAGATGATTAATCCACATTCCAGAGTACTTTCCTTATGTTAATGTTTATGGAATTCAAGTTGAAGTTCATGTATGTTGACTCCATGTTTTATTTATTTTCTGAGTTTCTATGTAGCCCTACTTTGTTATTTTATTGTATTGGTAAGGTATATGTATGTACTGATATGTTCCATATGTTTACCTATTGTTCAATTGTCTTCATCTATTATGGTTGATTTATCTGTTTGATCAAGTGCTTAAGCCAGCTTTTATCAATGTCCACTTGCAACTATGTATTTTAGGGATTTGAAGCTAACGCTTCATTTTTTCCATTATTTTCTACCTGATATTGGTGAATATGAGTATTTTCACTTAAATAAATAACAAATGTCAAATATCTCAATTTTTTTTAGATGAAGTACTGATATTAATATCCTTGTTCACTGTCCCGAGATCCGCATATGATCGGAGTAAATAAAATTTAAGAACCACCATTTACAAATGTGAGGTGAACTACAAGAACTGTGTGATTGTGGCAATAATGAACTTTGCGTGTTGTGCAAAGCCATTAATGTTATTATGAACTACAACATACCTGGACTACAACAACATCAATTCCGTCTTTTAATAAGTTTCCATGGTTTAACATAACATAATATGAACTGGATTCCAAAACATGGTTTATTAAACAATGTAACTTTGCAGTCATATTTACCATACAGTAGAAGGTGTTTAAGTGAACATTGTTAAGGCACAAACTGTTAGCCAAACACAATGAACTCTTTATATGTATTATGCAACTTATTTTTCTGTTGGTAATAGCAAAACAACAACCCGGATATATTACTCAAATACTTATTTGAATAATTCCTGCTGGGAAAGTTCTCCAGAGATCTTCCCAGCCAAAGTAGAAGTATCCAGCACCAACAATACTTCTTCCAGATTAGGGAGAGGCGATAAATATCAATAAATTGCTATATCAATATATTTTTAACTAATAATTAATTTAGCAATAATTTTTTTTGGAAAAATTTCAGTTGATATCTGAAAATTTTAGTCTAAATATCTAAAAACTTTAGTGAAGTAAATTTGTCACCAAATGATAAACGTAATAATTTTTTTTTTTTTTAATGATTTACAAAGAAGGGGGATAACTAAGACAATGTAATCACACAAATTTTTGTTTGAATCTCTATGGCATTTTGTGCAAGAATGTAACAATGAAAAGTAAGTAAGAGCTTCCTGAGGAAGAACTTGTTTGTTGAATGATACCTATAGAATTTAAATTATATATATATAACACAATCCTATAGTTGACATGCTCATAAAATCACTTAAGAATGAACTAACATATGTTTATGAAGTAGTAATGTGTTAACTTCTAGCTGTCACTAATTTATGTTCCATCCGACAGAAATGTTTTCATAAGTTGGCCTAATACAGTTGATGCGTGAAGCATATTTGTACTATTTCTTTTTTTCCATCTTCGTATCACCACGTGCGCACCACATGCCCCAGAAAAAATACAAACCACAACTGGCTGCCACTAAAGCCAGTATTCTGCCTACTTGGACATGTTAGACACCAAGAGAGCGGAATGTACTTCAAAAGGAATAGTCACGCACGTCGCCCCTGCCTAGCAAATTACTGTGTGAAGTAATACCAGCCAGCAACAAAAGACAAGCCTGCTCCTAAGCAAGCGGCAGATACAACCCCCACACAGGGAAAATACCCTGTTTCCAGCCTTCCTCGAGAGATTGCAGCCGATGCTCGCCGTACACGATGGGAGGAGCCACCATCGGAGGCATACGATGGCCTAAGGAACCAGAGGGACACCCCTGGCCAGGTGTATAAAAGGCCCTACACCACCGAGGAACAGCAGTCAAAATCAGTAGCTCACCGTCAGCACTGTACACCCCGTCGTCCTCCTAAGTACCTTCAGGACAACCTAGTAGCAGTTAGGCTCCAAGTTGTTTTAACGGCTTCCTAATTGTTGCTCTTTGTTATGATTCAGTAAAGGCAGACAACCCTATCATACTGTAGCAGTGCACCGGTATCCAGGACAGGAGAAGAATCCAAAATCCATCACAACAATAATGGTATATAAAACATATCAGCGTAGTGCCAGCGGAGCTCCCCTTTCAGCAACATGGTATTTGGGACAATTACGCCCCTAGAAGAAACTATATAATACTTGGCAACACGTTGTATGTTCTCTATCTCTCTGTCTGCCTGTCTGTCAGAGAGTCAGTCTGTGTGAGGAGACCCACGCAGAGATGAAGCCATCACGATAGAGCTTGGCATGTCGTTTATCACCTTCCGACGAACACTCAGCCTATGGTGACTCTATCATTCAGGTTAGTAAGTTATTGTAATTGATTAGGATCTCCCTCGCCAATACCTTATATTTAATGTATCTAATAATAATTATATTAAATATGTATTCTCTCTTCATAACTAACTTCAATTCTTCCATCATAATAGTATAAACCTAACCAGGTCCCTAGTACAAAATATTAAAAACATAACAACTGGTGGAGACACCTAAAGTTCTCCACCTCTTGCAGCCAAGTGAAATGCTACCACTTCCCCAACTAAATGCCCCATACATCCTCACTTTCTTTTGACAAAAATTATTATAAATAATAAAATATCTCTGCTTTGCATTCAACATTAATACCATAGTAAAAAGCTAAAACCATGCAATTTCCTTTTCTAAACACTGAATTTCATGTAATCCCTCTTCAAATATTCCCAGTTTATTAAATTAAAAAGTGATATTCTCAGCTATCTGATAGAGTGACAACAACGTGGTAACTAAATGGCCGTTTATTTCATCATCTGTGTTTTTTGGATATTAAGTTCAAATGAATTTATTAACGTAGTTTAATAATTCAATGTCCACAACTGAGTAACTTAAATGTTTTCCATTACTTTAGCATATAAGTCAATATATTTATTAAATGGTCCTAACGAGTTTCTAGAAATTTACTTGTTTAATTAATGTAACATTATTCTGCCATGCACACAATAAGAAATACCTACTTCCTACAGTAATAAGTCCCTTTGCTAAGAAATTGTGAGATACAATATTTTCCCACTAGTTTTTAAGGTATGTTTACATGAATTTTAGTTGACTCAGTGTTCATTAACTCGCTGCCATATGGGTACTCGAGACAGGCAAAGTCACTGGCATGGGCGTTTGGAATCGTTGTGCCGACAGTTCTGTGTAAGTGCACATCAGCACTCTTGCACACATACAGAGCAAGTTTTGAGAGGCGCGCGCAACTTAGTAAAGCCTACATGCTCCCTAACCCTGTAGTTTAACATTTTTTATTTCCTGTACTGCTTACTCATCTGCAATTTTCCTATTTTCTTTTACTATCTCTGTCTGCTTGTCATTGTTTACTTCTTAAATTTTGTTGGAATATAAATACTGTACACAGTAGTGATGCAACGAATATTCACATTCGCATTCGTGAATATTCGCATGTTTTTGAACATTCGCATTCGCATTCGCAAAAATGATGCCAATATTTTGCGAATGTATTTGGCAATGAAAAATGAAAATGTTTATTAAATAATAATGCAACTGCTATGATTAAGACATTTTTATTTATTAACATATTTTTTATGTATAAGAGTGTATTTTAATGATATTTGGGAAACAGCCTTGTAGTTATTCACTAGATTACATAACAGAAACACACTCTTGATATTCTTTTATTCTTATTTACCTAAGCAAAATCAAATTAAGGCAGGTAATTTCTTAAAACTTCTAAACTATATTATAACACAACTGTATGATCAAATACCATTGAACTGCTTTAACACAAAACAATGGAATAAGATATAACCCAACCTTTTTAATTATACAAATCAACTTTAAATGAGATCTTTTGTAAAAACACTTAACAATATGCATTTATGCAACCTAAAGGGTATCTTATTCAAATATGTGAGATCTTTTAATGAACTAGTAATCATGTTTAATTGTAAATCAAATCGACTTCTTATGAATAAAGTTAAAAATATATTGTGAAGAAAAACAAACAATATAATAATCTTCTTTTCAATTAAAACAAATATGTTCTTAACATTTTGTTAATTTTAACTTTGGTACTAATACTAACTCACTAATTATGTAATTTTTAAGATATCCATTAAACATTACTTCTTGAAATCGAAAAATAAAACTATCAAAAATTGTTTATATCTAAGAACTATTAAGTGAAACACTTAGTAATTAAATAAGAGTAGAGAAATATTAAACTTCAGAAATAGAAGTCTTGATGCCTTTTCACCTTGCAGCCTACTTCGGTGGGGTGTGCAAAGAAGACCAGCCCCACTAATGACCCTTTTGCTAAGCACACTAGTGGGTGGTGTTATAAATATTGCCTGGATATGGGAGAAATAATACTATACTTCTTATTANTTCGGTGGGGTGTGTAAAGAAGACCAGCCCCACTAAAGACCCTTTCGCTAGGCACACTAGTGGGTGGTGTTACTAAATATTGCCTGGCTATGGGAGAAATAATACTATACTTCTTATTATTTACCGCCCACCATGTAAGTGGATCTACATCATTTTCCACACGTTTATCTAATAAATATTCACTGATTGGTTTTTTTTATCAAAACTTCTATAGGGTTCGTACATTAATTTTCTTCTTCTTCACTTTTGCTGGAATCCATCAGCAATTTCATGGTGTCTCTTAAAGATATATATTTCTCTGTCAGACTGGCACTGGCACCAGATGTTTCAATCTGATGAGTAGTCATTCTGGCAGGCTTAGGATTTGAACAAGACGATAGGCTTGATTCATCGTTTCCAATTGACTCTAAAATATTTTTCACAACTTGATCTCTGGTTGAAGAATTTTTGAAAAATTTTAATTTGTATCTCGGGTCAATAAAAGTTGCCGTAGCAAACAATACGTCATTTTCCAAATGGGAAAATCTGCGACATAGTTCTCGTTTAAGAACTAAAATCGTATTCCCAACGCATTCGTCGGTCACATCAAATTCACCAATAATTTTTTCCAAAGTGGACAATAATGGAATTACTGAGCATACAGAAATAATGGCTGCACTTAGTTCTTTTGTAATTTCTTTAAAAGGTCACTCATTTCAATAATAAAAAAGGTGTTATTAGGTGACTTCGGAAGTTAGTTGTGAAATCTTGTTATTCTAGGAAGTATAAAGACATAACGAATCTTTGTTTTTCAAAATACGCTCTAACATATACAAGCTGCTATTCCATCTTGTAGCACACTCTTGTATGATTTTCAGCTTTGGCTGATCGAGTCTTTCTTGTAGAGCAGCCAGTTCATCTTGAGCTACATTTGAGTGATGAAAATGTGTTGCCATCTTTTTACATTTTGCAATCACTGTTATAACGGAATCTTGTGCCTTAAGCCCCTCCTTGACAACCAGCTGAATTTGGTGTGACGAACAATCAATGTCTCTAATTAATAACAAGGAAATACCTTTTTTCATGTTTGTGCCACCATCTCTAACAATGCATTGCACTTTTTCTTTAGGTATTTCCCAATGCGACAACATGGTTTCAAGTTTTATAGCTATATTTTCACCAGTATGTCGGCCATCGTTAAATACCTCTGCGTTTAACACAATCATTTTTCTCTCAAAGTGTTTTGTTATACCATGACATGTAAGACTCAGCAAATATACTCCTGAACAAGAATCAGACCAAATATCAGTTGTAAACGCCAATTTTTCAAATGACTTAATTAATCCCAAAGTTTTATCTTTGACTTTGCCGTAGAAATTCTCACATATAAACGAAGAAAAATGTTGTCGGCTTTTTATATTATACGACGGACAAAGATGGTTCAATAGTCTGACAAATCCAACACTTTCGACAAAACTAAAGGATAACTCCTCTAAAGCAATCATTTCGCTCATTAAATTATAAATTTCCAAAGACTTGGCATTGTTGTTATCCCACTTTTTTGTTTTTTCGACGCAATCAGTCAAAGACATTTGTTTCAGGTCGGTTTTCGTACATTGTCGCGAAGTGGAGGCCACAACACTTGTTGTAGAAGCATTTCGCTTTTCATTTTCCCTATTCTTTAAAGCATTATACTCGTTTTTATGCAAAGCTTCCAGGTGATTTCTCATAGCACTTGTTGTTCTTCCTTTGGGCGAGTATTGTTTATTACATATTTTGCATTTCACATTTTTAGCATCACATATTGTAAAATAAGTCCAAACTTCGCTAACACACGACCGCTTCATTTTGAAATATCACTTATCACTGTACAATTACAACAATAGAGTCTTTACAAGTTAAAAACAAAACTTAAGTATGTTGACTCGACGCTGCTCCCACCTGTACTATACAGGATGGTGGATAGCAGGGTACGTAGTAATTTGTTACGGTGCTGGCTAACGGCACCTTGGGCTGCTGTAAGAGGGGTGACACAAAGACGTAACTGGGTTCGGTTTATTCACGCTTAACTTTTATTGTCCAAAGTTACAGTGACCTGTACATCTATGAGACCTAGCCCCTTTTATATCTCCTCGGACGGTGGAATCTAGCTATCCCGCGCCCTACACACGTCTCGGCGAATGTTTGCGTCGGGGGGAGGTTTCGGCGGGTTGCTGAAATTACCTCGATGCTGGTGGCTGGCGTTGTCATGCTGTCTCAGTGTCTCTCCCGGGAAGTCCTGGGCTCGATCCCTGGACGTGCATTNCCTGGGATCGATCCCTGGACGTGCAGTTCTCTCCTCGTCGCTCGTCGTTCCTCGTATCTGACTCTCTCGTGACTCCGGCATAACTCCCGACTCCGTCGTAACTCCGTCGTAACTGTCTTGTCGCTGCTGCTCCGTCGTAAACGTCTTGTAACTCTCACATAACTGACCTCAACTGTCCTTCACTCTCGCGTAACTCTCTTAACTGTCGCGTAACTGACTTAAGTGTCCTCAGTGGCTCCTGTATATATACGTTTCTGTTCTATTTTCCATAGAACTCAGGACTTACCCCCTCGTGTTTGCGGTGGGATAGGGCTAGGCAGGGTGCACTGTTTTTCCCCGATTTGTAATTCCTTGTGGCGAGGGGCGATAATATGCCCGGGACTCCCCGCGTTCGCAGCGTCACGTCGTGACTCAGGCAACATGACAGGTGCAGTTGGTTCGAGCTCGGGGATTCCTCTGGTCGTTAGGCCATCGGTTTACGACATGGGTAAGAATAGCGTCGCCACTACTGGTAGGTATGAGTGGTATGTGTCAAGGTAACCTCGAACTAAATCTTTACGAAAACATTATTAGCAGCTAACTTCATTCAGTAATACTGCAATCAACATTTGTTTACTTCGTTCAGAGTCGGGGCATATGGGCTACTCTCGGTTTTAACATGGCCGCCCGGCAGGCCAGTTCTAAACGCACGGTAAAATTCGAGTTCGTAGGCGCACGCTTTTGGCGCCATATTTGAAAAACCAACATTCGCATTCGCGAATGTCGGAGGTGAATATTCGCATTCGCGTTCGCGAATGTGGAAAAATCGACATTCGTTGCATCACTAGTACACAGCCAGAATGTAAGTCTTTGGGTCAAGCAGGATCTGTGTTCCAGGGTTAAGCAAACCCTGTGGTTCTACCATCTGCAAGTGTCAGATGTCCACCAGCCCTTACTTAACAGGGTGCACAGACTTCTTGATTTAGAGCGTAAGAGGGAATTACTGTATGTTGCTCAAAGGGTTCTAATGAATTGGCAGTTGCTAGAGTCACACTCACTTCACCTGTGAATGGGCGTGCGCAGGCGAACCAGGTACATACAGTAGATACGAGTCGCTTACCACTGGGCCGAATTTGGTTTCTCACGCGAAGACGAGGAGCATTTTGGATCTCTGGAGGAGTGGTGACACGCTAGAGAGGCCTTTTTTGTCTCGTTTGGAAGCTAGCTGACATAGGTATAGGGGGCCCGGCAGCACTAGCTCAAAGAGATACAAGATGCAACTTTGTACAGATTACATAACTACAACTCACACTTAACAGTACCTATACAAAAAGTCTTATATTCTATAATTTAACTGATCATCCAGGGACTATATAAGGCCCATTAAATAACATTTTCAATTTCAAGTATGCTATTCTATTTAATCCGTAATATAAGTGCAACAGGAATATTTCCATTAATAACAACGCATGGATTCATAATTATAATTAAATCATAACTCTTTATTGCATTTCCGCGCACACAAAATGAATTGCAGGTTTGAGATGATATTAGTAACAATAGTAGAGGTGAAATAGCAGGAGTACTTGTATAAAAGTATTATATAAAATTATTTGAAGTTGCTGAACTACTAGATGAATTTTTAAACATACTTTCGTATTTCAAGAAAACCGTAAATAAACTCTTTCTGAATGTAATTTCAATTAAAAATAAATAAGGAAAAAATGTAATCATGAAAAATAAAATTTAAAATTTTTAGATTCCAATGCACTATGTAAAATCATTAATTTTATCAGTAATGCAATTTATAATGTTTAGAATGGCATTGTGCTAATACTGGTTTTTATTAGTTGACAGTATAGCCGTGAACATGGAACATAGCTGGAGCCTGACAAGAGTATTCAATTCAGCGATGACGAAACACTAAATGCCACATGACACTGCATTTCCCATCATAGGTCTGGTGCAATGACGACGATCAGCAAATTCCTACTTCGCGCGTGCCGCTACTACGTCAGTATTAATGTAAACAACAATGACACAATTTCAACACATTACACCCAGCTGGTATTACACTAACACACAGATTTGAGCATTTTTACAAATACACACCAACACCACTACGCTTTATTGCAGTTTACAATTAACAAACAAAACATACCAGTTAATTGAATGCATCATCCTTTACTATATTTGTTAATACTTTCAGTCTTTATTAAATATAACAAATACATTACTTACAAACATAACTGCATCTTATATTATTTCTGACAGTTTACAGTTTTATACAAAAATTTTCTTCACAAAAAAAATTAAAAAAATTAAAAAAAAAATTAACACAATTAAACTCAGTTAAGACATACACAGTAATCTCACATAATTTGGGAGAAAAAAAAACAATTATATTTATCCAGACTGGAGTACTCCGAACATATATTACATAGTTATCAAACTTATGTAATACATTTTATATCGGCCTATACAATACAACCACAAAACAAATGCTTAATAATTTCCTACATACTTATGATGATTACAAAAAATATATGCAATTGTTACTGTTTCATAAACATTAAGTTTGATTATATTATGATATCCAAGCTTATCTGCAAATGTTCAATATGTTACAGAAAATTTAATATATTAGGTAGGTAACTTCATAATAATTGATGTAAAATATTCAACTATTTAGATTACTAAACTATACAAAACACTGAATAACATGGATATTATGAAAATAGGTTAATACTATAAAAACATTTTCAAATTTTATTTTGAATAATACTATAAAGTAATTGTTAATTTTTATAATGTATATTCTGTTAGCTTTAAATTAGCTTAAGTCTCCATTCACCCTTCCCAATACTTGGTATATAGGAGGTCTCATGCCACGGCACAACTTTTGTTCTTTTATTTTAATTAATTTTAATATCATAAATTTAATGTATGCCCTCCTATGTGTTTAACTTTAATCCTACTCCATCCTAACAGACATATACAAATTATATACTCATTTTTAAGACTGATCATGTAATTATTATATATGGCTAATTTAATTATACTTTTCAGCATTCATTTTGTAATAACCTTATTGTAACTTACAGCATTTGTGTAATTCTTTTGTAATTATTGGTGATGGGAGTAGGTCACTGCTGTATTTTATCATTTAAATAACTTTTGTAATTTTCTACAAACAAAAATATTTAAATACTTATTTCAAATCAATTTTAGACAGTCATTAGGGACATTCAAAATTTAGTTACATAAAAATAAACAACAGCAAGACTTTAAGAAAAGGCTAACAAGAATCGGTCCCACCCGGAGTGGTCTGACGCTATTGCATATAAGCTAATGTCAAGTTCAGGGCCGCCGCAAATGACAGTTACACACTCAGAAAAACACTACCCTGGCCGGTCAGACGAGGTCACAGAAGACTTCACGACATTGGCCGCTCCGTTTACCTTAAGATTTCCCTCTCTCTCTTTCTTTCCCATAATACTACCATAGCGAAGAGTCTACACCCTTGTCCAGTCCTGCTACCATAAGATGACATGATCCGCACCACTACATCCCCCACACTTCTTCTTCTGCTTTATCTGCTAAGAAATGAGGACATCTCTTTTTTATTGACATTGGGGGAGATGTTATGATTCAGTAAAGATGGACAACACTAGCCTACCGTAGCAACGCATCAGTATCCATGCCAGGCAAAGAATCCAAATCACATTACAACAATAATGGTTTATATAATATATCAGCAAAGCGCCAGCAGAGCTTCCCTCCCGGCAACATGGTATTTGGGGCAATTACGCCACCAGAAACTATTTAATACTTGGCAACACTTTGTACGCTGTATATCTGTCAGTCAGTCTGTCTTAGGACCCAAGCCGAGATGAAACCATCAAAATGCAGCTTGGTGTGCAGCTCTTCGCCTTCCGACTCAACACTCAGCCTACGGCGACTGTATCATTCAGGTTAGTAAGTGTAATTGATTAGGATCTCCCTCGCCAATACCTTATATTTATTGTATCTAATAATAATTATATTAAATACATATTCTGTCTTCATAACTAACTTCAATTCTTCCCTCATAATAGTATAAACATAACCTAATCCCTAGTAAAAATATTTAAAATATATTATCTTGCTCTTCAAGCCAACAGGCCTCTTCACCTGTCTTTCCTATTCTTTCATTTCCTTCTGCAGATTATTCAGTGCATTGATTCTACGCAGGAGAGTACAGGTCACTGTGTTGTATTCTGGAAAGAATAAAACATGCTTACAGTGAAACAACAGTTTGTCCTGTCTTGAGTGAACTGTTCTTAGTCTATATCCTGGTGTCACCTCACAAAGGAGCGGCAGGGAACCGCGGCTTATAAACAGATTTCCGACTTTAGAATAGAACAGCAGACTGTCCCTTAACAAGGACTGGACGTACGTATCCACAGCACAGATTCTACGACCACCCATACTGTGAACCAGGGGCGCAAAGCCCCCTGGTGCACACATACGGTAGAGCCCCAACCACTAGAAAGACACACGATGAAGAGGCCAGACCGCCCTTGTCATCTGGCCCCAAGCGTGTGCGCCTGACCTGACAACTCAAAAGCCTAATGACGTAGATGCGTCCCACCCCTTCTGGCCACCACACATGAATACTAGAGGGTTTTTCATGGTGCCCAGCGTAGGTCCACAGCCTAATTAACCAAGGTTAATTTGACAGAACCAGGTTAGAGTAACACTAAGATTATTGGAAAGGCTAAGAGAAAACCCCAAAAAATACCGGACTTCAGGGAGTCTATTAAAACACCATGGTGGAAAATCCAGTTAACCAGTAACATTATGAAGTGGGAGATAACGTATACGCTGCTGGTGAAACCTCCACGATTGTCATGCAACCCAAAAACCCAGAAACAAGGTGTGGCATTACCTCGAGCAATGGCAATGGCCAATTCATAATTGAGTGCACACATTGTCAAGGTCGTTTCCACTACCGTTGTCTGGTGTGGAACGATGAACCCCGCTATGCAGACGGCTTAGAGTTTAGGTGCAAACAGAGCCGCCAACAGCAAGGTGCCTTCAATGACTGGATTACGTGTCCAGGTCATGGAATTAACACGGTGAGATGTATCATGTGTAACCAAACTTTCTACCACAGCTGTATTAGGTGGCCTAAATAAAGGCTAAACTGCCCTGGACTTGTATATCATTGTGTGATGTGTCAGAGAGCCAAAGAGTATAGACCTAGTAACCCAGGTACTCATAGGGTACCTGAAACACTGACAGTCCTTAATTACCCGAATTCGCTGGCAGATCGCAGGAGGACCCTGTTGCCTTTACACAGGGGTGAATGGGAATTAAAGGCCAATGACGTACCACCTAACAAAATGGGTCACCTGGACACGTAAGCAGATAAGTAGAAAAGCCCAAGAATGGTGGGCCAGATATGGTGAGTTTATAACAGAATTGTCGCAGCTCTGCAAAGGTTAGCAACCCAGTTTTCCGGCCAGGAAGTTCTAGCCCGTCTGACGACAGAATTCCACAGCCTAAAGCTCCCCCAGCCATCAATCTTGCCCACATGCTGAGACACATAGGGGAGGCTAAAATTTCTCAATCCTTGACACACAGACTAGATATTGGCAAATATCAGTGTATCCAGACAGCCGCAAATATCACATTCACCATGCCCGAGGGGGAAACATTTGGCCTGAAGAACGCCCCGCCACTTTACAATGACTAATGTCAGCAGAAGTACTCGTTGGCTACATAGGACTATTCTGTTTTGTTTGCCTCAATGATATAATCATCTACTCCAACTTGTGAGAGGAGCACTGTACCCACTTATAAAGGACATTGGAGCATCGTGAGATCCACGACCTAACGTGTAAACTTTCCAAAAGTAATTTTTAAAAAATCAAACATTGACTATCTTGGACACATAGTCACCACTGAAAGAAAATACCTGCAAACAGAATCAATTCAGGCAATCCTAGAAGCCGAGGAACCGAAGACGAAGAAGCAGTTACAAAGATTCCTGGGGTTATATAACTGGCTAAGGNGGCTCCATTTAAACCCTTTTTGGAGAAAGGAGGCTCAGTGGAAGTTGGGGGCAGAGCAACAGACAGCTTTCCAAAACATTAAGGAAAGCTTTCGAACCGTCCCCGTTTTACATAGGTTGCAGGGAGGGAAACCCCTAATACTTCAGACAGACCCATGCCAAGATAGACTAGGAGCCGTAATTTACCAGAAAGACTGCAAGTAATTGCATACATCAGTACCTGTTTGAACGGAACCGAACTAAGATATGACATTAACGAGCAGTAATACCTCACTCTGATATGGACCATGAGGAAATTACGGTACTATTTAGAGGGCCAACCCTTTCTTTTAACAACTGACAACAAAGCACTCACATGAATACAAGACTCCAAGAACACGAAAGCGAAACTTGGTCGGTGGTTTTTGATAGAGTTCGACTTTAAGATTCAACACTGCCCAGGACTGAACCACCTGCCCGATGCCCTCTCCTGTCAATCAGACAGCCAAGAAAGCACGAAAAAAAAGAGGAGCATTGGGATCTGATGACTACTCCCCCAGCTCTACTGCATAACCCAGAAGAATGTGTACAACTCCAGCAGCTACAGGTTAGCAGATACTGCCTGGGCTACTACCAACAGCAAGACCCGGATGCCTGACACCTTCTACAGGATCATTCCCAGAGGTACAATCTCCGAGAGGAAACCATGTGGGCAAGGAATGGGAACCCAGAGGCACCCTGGAAGATATGGATACCGACAGAGTTAACAGCAGACATCTGCCAGCACCACCATGACCGCCACCAGGTTGGCCACCCAGGTATCAAAGAAACTCTGCGTGACATTGGGGAGCAATAATATATGACTGCATGAGCCAAGATGTCCAGCAGTATGTCACAAGTTGCGAGGCGTGCTGCCGTCACAAAACCTACCCTGTACTGCAGCATGTAGGAAGCCCGCGACACCCCCAAACCCCATGGACGCACCTAGCCGTGGACGTTATGGGACCATACCCCAGGAGCACCAAAGGCCAGAACTACCTCCTGGTGGTGACTGACCAGTTTTCAAGGTGGGTTAGAGACTTCCCCAACCCAGTCAGGAAGCAAGAGGCATCATCCGCAAATTCAAAACCAAAATTTTCGCCCGTTGGGGATAACACCATTCGATTTTGACGGATAATGGGACCCAATTCACTGGCAACCTGTGGTGAAAGGCTTGCAACCAATGGGGAGTCGAGACATGGACTACCTCTCTTTACCACACACAGGCCAATCCCACGGAGCGGAGGAACCAGGAGCTGAAGAAAAGTCTCTGACTCTGAGTGGGGGAAGACCATCAACAATCAGACACCCATATACCAAACATCCCGTTCACTCTCCGAAGCAGAAAAAATGAGGTTATAGACACCTCAACCAGCCAATTTATCCTTGGCCAAACGATAAAACAAACTGCTAGTGTCAATGCTTAAATGTCATATTAACCATTTAAACAGAATAATTTCATTTCTTCGTACCAATAATTGAAATTTTAATGTATAGACCATACTGTTTTATATAAATTTTTTTATAAATTATTTTTATATTACCTTTATTTTCAACCAATACATTTATGGCACAGGTTATATCCACGATTATACGCAGTCGAATCACATTATTTTGACCACCTGCTAGTATCGAGAGTAACCACCCTTCGCAGCACGGACAGCAGCTAGACGAGCTGGCAGTGACTCAGTCAGGTGCTGATAGGTCTCCACAGGTATCTGGAGCCATGCTGTCTGCAGTTCATCCCACAACTGTTGAAGGGTGCATGGCAGAGGAGACAGACTGCGAACATGACTATCGAGATGGCCCCACAGATGTTCAATTGGATTGAGATCGGGGCTGTTTGGGGGCCAGGGAAGAACATTTAAGTCATAAGTGCTCTTCCAGCCACGTGCAGACATTTCTAGCTGTTTGACAAGGCGCATTATCATGCTTGAAGATCCCATCCTCCCGAGGAAAGACAATCATCATGTACGGATGGACATGATCACTGAGGATGGATTCATAACCAAATTGATCAAGAGCACCTTCCACATGGATGGTGGGACCGAGAGAATACCACGAGAACATTCCCCAGACCATAACACTGCCATCACCGCCTTGTGTTCGTCCAGCAATGGATGCAGGGTGTCTGTTCTCCGATATTTCTCGCCGGACACGCTAACGTATATCTGTTATATGCAGCTGAAACCGTGACTCGACTGAGAAGGCTATTCATCGCCAATCAGCAGTGGTCCAGACTCCTTACTGTCTAGCAAATTCTAGTCATTTTCTTCGATGCCCCCTGTGTTAGCATGGGTGCATTCATCCTCCATCTACTTCGGAGCTCCATTTGCAGAAGGGTTCGGTGAACTGTTGTAGTAGACACATATCTGGATGCTCCCTGGTTCATTTGGACGGTCTGCTGTTCCACTGTAGTCTATCGGTTGGCCTTCATTCACCGTCATAGTCGATGATCACCTTTACATCAATAGCGCGTGGAGTTCCGCAGTTTTCACGACTATTATTCCCAATGATGCAATTCATCCACTCACAATACACCTTTATCACAAAAGCATGAGAACCGTTCACAAACGTCACTGTTTCCGAAATGCTGCCCCCTTGGCCCGAAAGCTGATGATCATCCCTTTTTGCAACTCTGTTAAATCGCTTCCCGTACCCATGACCGCAGGAAGCGCACTGTGTGCAGTTATCCTGTCAGTCACATTATATATCAGCTTCCCCAGCCCACGTCATGGGCTAGGCATGACAGATTGCACTTTTAGCTGTTGGTTATAATGTGTTTTGTCAATATATATTCAAAATACAATCCATTTTTTATTAAAAATAGCAAAGAAAACAAAATATTTTTATTTAAAATTATTGTTAGAATTTTTAAAACTTTTTAAAGGCAAGCGACATTTACAGAACTAATATTTTTTAGTTAGATCCATTTCTTAAATCAGATTGTCGTGTAACGCCTTTTGAGTAGAAGCCTCGCTGACCCCCTTCGCGAGTGCCTACCAGTTTACACGTGTCACGAGGCATGTGGACAGCCAGAACGGATCGCAGTTACACGTGTCAAGGTTGTGCCGGGTAAGAGCTGGCATATCGCCGGAGCACCCGGAAAGTGCTACGCACATACGTAGGAAAGCGAGAGAAATTGCAGAGCCAAGCAAGAGCACCTCTAGCTTCACGCCTGAGAAAACGGCTGACCAATTGAAAGTGGGGGCCACGAATACTCCTCACCCCTACCACCCTTGTAGCCAAACCGCGGAAAAATAAGCTGAGATGGTAAATTCAAGGGGCAGATCACCACTTCTCCCGCCCCCGAACCTTCACGAACCATGGCATGTGGCTGAATGGCTTTGTACTGAAGGCAAGCATCTCCCCCCTTCCCCCAATAAGAGAGACACGTGCAGATACGTAGGGAGGGAGACTGGAGAGCATATAAGCCAATTTACATGAGCAGAGGGAGCTGTTCATTATCACAGCGCCGAGAGAAGAGTTGCGTCAAGGAATCGCGAGAGGACGTGAGCACGAGCCCAGAACAGCAGTCCAGTGAGACGACACCAAATGCAGGCCTTTTCCACGGCCGCCCACTTCACCCGAGCTCATCCCCAGCTGACAGCATACCAGCACCAACAGCAGAGTAGTTAAGTATCAAGTCGCCGCCCAGAGAAGCCCCCCTCCACCACGAAGTCGCCCCAGTTAATACGAGTAGCCAAATTAGAGTACCACACCTCGGAAGTGTTGCTGTATGTTGTTTTTGTTCAAACTCGAGACAATATAATTATCCAGTTAAGTGAAACGTCAAAAGACTACCTTATTGAAAAACCTTTAACCTTCTAGGCACCTTACAGTCTATGCCTGGAGGAATTAACTACGACCCTATAAACCACCTATATTCCACAGGTGGGGAATAGCGTCAAGATTATGTGCCTATGCCCAACCACACATTGAATTTGTAATTATGCCATGGATTTTGCAGCCAACCCAGCCCGTTTATTATGTAACCACATTTTAGCAAGTCGGGTAGTAAGTATGAGAATACTGTAACTTGCTAACTCTTAGGGCCAGACTTGTAAAATTCACTTTGGAAGCATTTCTAGCTCTTAGAATGTATTATGAATGCAAGGATAAGCTCTACGACCATTTATAGGCATGGTGGTTACCTAACATAAAAAATATATATAAGAGTGTTTTTTATAAAATTAGTTGTGATACACAATAGGGTAGTTATAATATACAGTTAAAAAAAATATTAATAAAATTTTGTTTTTTAAATTTATTTACTACACAAGTATGCAAAAAATGATTAATTTTGTACACCGAGCTTGAAGGTGAAATCTTTACAGTAGAAGCAATAATAATGCATTGGTGGACAAATATGGTTTGGCTGTCGTCACTTCAAAAGAAGCAGGAATCAGAGATTGCAGTACCTTTGTAGTAGACACCAATACAAGTGATGTTGCACACCAGCGATGAGTTGGCAGACTCATCATTCATATTGGTTGTTGGCGGTGGCAAGTGATAGTGCCATAGGATCAAATTTATGTTACTGCAGTCCATAACACTGTTGATGGAGGCTGCAAGAACTCTCTCCTGTAGAATTGGCACCAGAGCATCAATGAGGCCTGTAGTTTAACTTTGCATGACCATACATGTTTGGAGAAATTATTGTTGGAACCCACACCATAAGCACAGATATTTAATGCAGTTGGGATTCTTCAAACAGCCTAGAATTTCATGCGGTCATGCAATGTGTTGGTGTAAAAATACTGTGTTATGGTAGCTGCGGCGATAAGTTTTACCTGGCCAAGAAGATACAGCCAATGACCCAAGCTATGTCGGAAACGCCACAGCCAAAGAACTGGATGGTATAGCTGAAGAAACAGATGTTGCAGTAAAAACTGGTGCTGTCAGTTCCTCCGAAGTTGGTGTCAACTCTGACAAAAACGGCAAATACATCACAACTTACGAAGCTGATGACTCAATACCACTATTGTTTCTACTGGCCTATGAAGGAAGTCTCCACAATATTTATAACAGTTACTATAACCTTCTTAGATGACTGCCTTTCATCTCGACCACTATAAAACTAAGCATCTTAACATGAACCCAGCCACCTATATATCCACACAATAAAGTAAAAATGAAAAGAATTTCCCATCACATTAAAGATGACCCTGCCTAAAGTCATGTTTTAAGAATATTATTACCCCCTCCTCAACAAGACATAGACTGTCATCATTCACGTATCAATGCATTGCAGTGCTTGGCTCTTATCAGGAAAGCTTAAGCCCTAACAAGCATAGAACATGAATTTGAAATCATCAGCCTTTTTATAAATCACGACCTTTTTTAATATTTTAAAGTTTTTAATGTTCAAAATATAAAATCTACGTAATTTATTAAGTGATAGAAAGGAATAAGAATTTTTGTACTAACTGTAAAATCTGTAATCACCATGGACACAAAAATAAAATTTATGGTATCACTTACAACTATCCATCAGCTGCAAAATCTTAAACCACCACTGACAGAAAAATAACATTTACGTAATTTTACTAACCACAAACAGTCATATCTGTAGCCGCCACTAGCCAAATTTTTTTTTTAAATATATAGAAAATTTTACAAGTATCCCATTAGCAATGAAATATTTAACCACCATTGACAGGGAAAAAATAATACTGAGAAAATGTAATACAGAGAGTATAAAGAAAACATGCCCACAAACATTCAGAGGAACTCTGAGATGATGCAAAGTTACAATCAAATGTACAGAACCATAATACATTTGCCTTTACCAAAAACATTATATTTGAGGGGGAAAAAATTTTTTAACACACACACCAAGCTGTGATACACCTACACTCCCCCTCACAGCTCTGTGGCATCTGTTCTATGTGTAGGCTGATCATGCACGCACACACACATCTGAACAAGGGCAGAAGTCACGTCACCTTTGCTCTTTATAACATATATGAAAAAAATTAGAAAGTTTTTTTCCCTAGAGATGCAAGTTTCCAAAAATGTCTACATAAATATTCTACACTATTAATTCCAGTATAGAAAGCTCTCAAACAGAGAGTAATAATCATAATAATAATAAATTTTATTTGTTTATTTATTTTGGGGCTTAATGTGCTACTCAACAGTAGAAACCATTACCAGGGTGGCACACACATATATGCCTACATACATACAAAAACAAACAAAAAATTACATACACACAAATAAACTAATCTAATATAAAAATCACAAAACACTGAACAACTTATGTAAAACAAACAGAATAAAGATAATTACTCAAACATACAACACAATTATTACACAACTACAACACAAATTACAAACATACAACATAATTTAACTTACATAAAGAAATTTAAGTAAAACAACTTGAATATACAAACACCAAATATTCTATTTCACCCAAAATAAAAAATTAATAACAAATATGGTTTCTACAGAGATAATATTTTATATATTATAATGCTTAAATAAATCGTAAACTGTGATTTTCTTTTCCAAGAAGGGATTAAACTCATGAAACAATTTGTTATAATATAGAACACACCTTTTCACTAAATAATTTTTTTTGTTTAGGGTATAGAAAGTATTCAAAATTCTATGATTATAATCACGAATCTTAAGACATACCACATCATTAACAGGATAGGAAAAATATAAAAGAAAAGCATTTATTAAAAATAATGCATTAATAATAAAACATCTGATTTCCAAATTCTAGGTTTTGTGAGAATCTAACAAAAAAAAGTTTAAAAAATAATATTTTGTACATTTTTGAGTATCCTTGAATCTGTAGTGGAAATATAATTACAAATAACTGAAGAGTATTCAAATTTAGATTGTACTAATGAATATTATAAATACAATTATGAGTCAGGTGTTGATGCTGAATAAGTGATAAATTTAATTAAACATAGAGTATGTGTAGTATAACTAATTAAACTATCTATATGATGAGAGAATAATTTAGAAATACGTAATAATAATAATAATTTGAATTAATGCTTATCTACAAACATACACAAAAATTAATATGCAAAAACCGTAAACCTACACACATGCACCAAATACTGCGCATCCATTTGTGAAGTTTCTCAGATGTCCACAATACAAAAAAGCCTCCATTGTGATTGTTAAATTTTTCCTGGCCATATAAACTATCATTTCTAGCCTTCACATACCTATAAAATTGAAAAATTTTTTTTTACAATTCTGCTAAAGGAGACTAGTTGAACAAAAATGAAATATACATGTGCCGGAGTCAAGTAAATAAACAAAAAAAAAAAAGGGGAGGGGGGTTAAATTAATCATGTTTTCGTGCATCACATCAAAGCCGGGACATCAGCAGCGTGGTCCACACTCCGACTACAGCCAACCAAAGGATGTGCACCTGCTAGAGGACTTGTTCCCTGTTAGTAGTACGGTTAACTTCCTGGCTTGTAGTCGCATTGGTCTGTGGGCACCTGCCCAGAACTGCCATCACATATCCTGGCTCATTACTCTCCCTGTCTCTCAACCCACTCCCCTTCCCTGGTCCAGTTATCTTTTGAATGCCTCAAACCCAAGATTCTACATTTTGCAATTTATATGTACCTGAGAACCACTGTCTGTCAAAATGAAAATATGGTTTCACAAATTAAATAATGAAATTCAATAAATCAAAATAATCTCATAACTATTTAATAATTAATTCCTTCTGAAATATAATGTATTGATAGAAGGTCTTATCAAAGGAGCAGGAAAATCATGTAGTCTCATAAAAACAATGCAGTGTAGAATAAGGGAATCAATGGTAAAAAGTTGTCAACACCATAGAGAATAAAAAAGTATTCCATAAGAGAATGATTAAGTTTATTATGCAAATTAAAAAAACCTTAATTATAACTTGGCAGTTTTATCAATTAGATAGATGAAGAATTTAAAATTAATGTTCATGTTTTCCAATCTAAAAAAAGAGAGAATTAGCTATTCAGGTGATTAAAAAATATATATGACATGGCAAAGGTAAGATGGTCGTAAATATAAGGGCACATAACATTTATGTAAACACAAATGCATATAAATAATACATATATAGTGAATGAGAACATAAAATTCTTTGTATTTCAAATTCCAATATATCGCTAAAAAAAGAAGCCTAATGTTGTCCTTTCACCAGCAGCAGCCCATTTTACTTCTGTCAATAACAAACCAAACCAATTTCAATAATATATACAAAACAGTAAAATTTTACAAATAACAATAAACAATGCTATATGTAAACATAAATATATTAAAGAATGCATAAGAGAAAACAGGACAACTAATAACAATAAATTTAATTAAAACTAACATAAATTTTCTGTTTAAAATATTTTTCAAATACTGAACAAATACTCACATTAGTAGTGTGTTTTATCATACGTAGAAGATTAGATGAGTTTTTCTCCTTGTTTTTTTTTGTCCACACACTTCCAACTAGTTCTGATGGTTTAACTGCTCGATAAAGCTCAAATTCCAGCAAAGTCAACTGACGAGCAATCTCAATTGGGTGGAGCTATAGAAAAAAAAAAACTGAAGTTTACAAAATGTGCTGTCTTCAATAAGCACCAGTGATTAAAACATACTTATGCAAATGCAACTGACATAACTATAAAAACTTGTTTATTTTACAATAGTAAGATTTCAAAATTTTACACAAAAACAAGTTACATCAACTTTAACAATTTTTTCCATCTCTTGTAGCTGTTTTGTCCATACATTATAATAAGCTCAAGGAACTGTGATTTGGTTTGATCCACAATCTCTGGTGATATCCACATCCTAGGTCAGAAAGACTGCTTTGGATGACAAGGTTCTTGGTTAACATCTCAGTTATATCAATGATAAGTGTGTTATTTAGTAGGGAAGCTGCCTCCCAATCACACTACTGACATACAGTAGGACTCAGCCAGGTTCTGACAGCAGTGAATATCAAGCAGTTAAAAGCCCAAACTTATTTGTTTCAACATTTCCTAAAATTTTTTTTGCAAATATACACAATTTTTATTCCACTTTCTGTGAAATATTGTATATGCATATTGTTATTGTACTAGTTATCTTCGTGTACATTCCTATGTAGCGGATTGTTGGCATGTAATTAGTTTTAATTGGCTTAACTTGGCAGGAGTGTTTTTGTGTTGTATAGTAACAATATAACTGTGTAAACCCCCTCCTTCATATTACCAATTTAGCATTGTATTGTCGAGCCGAGTTCTTTTGGAAGCATACATGGCAATAGGATTTCAGAGGTTCTCAAAGTGGGAGTCAGAAAGACATTAATTAAGTCTCTCAGATTCAAATTAACAGTAAGACATTAAAATAGCTTAAAACTAGTTAATTGTTAGGTAAATAAACATATAAACCATCAGGCTTAGTTCAGAAAAATAACCCATTATATTCATTACTTTCTCAACTACATGCACGTACCTCAGTACAACTTTTAAAAGTCCAAAATAAACTAAAAAAGAAATAAAATAATTAATAAGCTGACTTACAGAAAGTTAAAGATTTTTTCAATGGCCACAAGCCGTCCAACATTAAAATTAAATTTTATCATTAGCCATTTATGAAATAATTATGTAATTTACTTAAGTCATAAAGTTATAAAAAAATTTTGGAAAGAGGACTGAATCTCCTGCGAATTAACTGATTTTATCAGTTAGAGATAGATTGCTTAGAAAATTTTGTTGAATACATGAGCTACAGAATATAACAAATTATTTTGAAGTCCTTAAAATCTATTGGCTGCTCATTCTTCTCATAAATTATAATTTATGAACTCTTAATTAAGTCCTTGATGTAATTTAAAATAGGAATTTTTCTTATCGATGCTGAAGCATGTTTTTGATGAAAGAGGAGAAATTGAGGAGGCTATAGTTTTGAAGACTTTCAGAGAGGAATGTGTTTTAGTCAGTGAGAATGACATGCTTAAGGGCACATCACTCATTGTACTCTGAACTCGTTATTCCACACAATAATGGACTTATTGAATCATGATGAATTGATTGGACTGGTAGAATCCATGGATTACAGAATTATTGGATTCTTGGACTGTTCAATTATTGGACTCTTTGATCACTGGATTCTTGGACCCACTTTACATTGGAATATTCTTGAAGTACATGGAAGTCAGTTGGTTGCGAAAAGCCAGATGCACTCAACTATATAACTACAAATGAAATATATATAAATTTAAATCAGAACAGTCCTAAGGCAACTACATCCCATCAGTTATTGAGTTTGGCAAAAAAAAACCTAAGTGCTAGCAAACTTATTACAAAGTTTCCCACACCAGTAACAAACAGCAAGGGAATGCAATATGGCATGTTGGTTGCATATTGGTGTATAATACTGGCTGCTGCTGGCAATACCGTGGAAGTGGAAACAAAGTGTAGTGCAGAAGTTGGCTACTTGACCATGTTAGGGGTACCGCAAAGGCATAGTTGGGGACAAATTTAACTCTTAGCATTGCCACTAGAAGGGTCATTGACCAGGTAAATGAGAAAGTAATGATTGGTCAGGGGAAGATAGGAAGCAAATACTGGACGGTATATGCATCTGCAGATCTTAAGAGCAAAAAAAAAAAATCTACAAGCTGTGTTGTATACGAGTGCAGCGCGTGGTAGATGCTGCTGTACTGAGCTGTTATCTGAATAGGTAAAATGCATGGGACATGACACTAAGTGCGTAGTCGTGGTGCTGAGATAATGTGTCTGGGAGATGATCCTGGGCGTGGAAAACTGCCATGGCTGTGAACAGTCCTGACTGGCAGAGCCACAAAGTTTCAAAGCAGTATTATAAAGTAGAAAAAATTCCTGGCTAAATAAATTTAAATTCCCACTGGTCAAAATTTTCTGTAATGAATTAATTTGTCTTTTAATTGCAATTTAAAAAAAATTATAGTAACATACAAAAAAAAATTGCCTAAGGGTGGCACAACTTGATACTGTTGAATTTACGAAACATTCAATAATTTTTATTTTCTGTATGCTCTACTCATACATAATTTAAAAGGTAAGCTATAAACAGAGCAGATGTACAAAAATATATGAAGAAATCTTGTAGAGTGTTAATTAATTATGCGTTTTAAGACACGTGTCTGGTTTGAATTCTTCCTTGAATGTGACAACAATAGTAGTGAAAATAAAAATAACAAATACAAAAGTTGAAGAATATAAATTTTTGAAGCTGAATGGGGATAACTATTTTGTGCAGTCTATTTGAGCAAAAGTAGCACTTGTGTCAAAAAAACTTTCGAGAGCTATTAAGACAGTTTATGTTGACAAGGTTTTGATATCGTAAGTCCAACTCAAGTAGCTACTAATGACTCTGCACTTGCATTCTTGATAATTATTGATTGTGAAAAAATTTATAGAATATCTTAGGAAATATACAAGGATGAAAGCAGCAGAGACTAGTATCATACTACAAAGCTTGTTTTGGAATATGTGAATTTCAGAAAACATGACAACATAATGATACATGAATATCTGTCAAAAAAGGGAGAGCAAGGAAGAAAAATCCATGCAGGTAAAATTTAATTTGCAGATAAGGGTAAAGCAGCCTTCAAATTCTCAAGTTTACTGTTCCCAAAATATGAAGGTTTTGTCAGAACTATTGAAAGAGGTGATATATGAATATTCTCCCTACTATAGTAATGAGGAGAAAATTATTACTTGAGGGAGAATAAAGATAAAATGACAAAATGAAGTGCACAATAAAGCAGAAGGCAAACCACTAGCTGTTAATAACAAGGCAACTAAATCAAAGCATGATGCAAAACACTCATACAACAAGTTGGCATACAAGCAAGAGAATGTTGAGGTATCCAAAGTAAACCACCAGCTGAAGACTATTGTGTGTTTTGCATGTAATCAGACCGGTTACATCCCAAACAGTTGTCCTAGGTTTATGAAACAGGAGTTAGGGCACTTTAAAAACCTGTGAGTTAAGGTGAACACACAAATGAAACAAAGAAACGGTCAGACTCAATAGTGAATTACATGACATTTAAAGTTGTACATGAAATGTAACAAGTCTCATTGAAGACCAAATGGAAGCTGTTTGTCTAACTGGTATCTGGATAGTGCTGCATCTCATAACATGATGTCTCATAGGGAAATTTTCAGACAAATGAAAAGGTTGGAATTGTGTCTGAGACTGATTATAACTCACCCCTAAAAATTGAAGGATGTGATACTGTGAAGAGGTTGAACTGTTGGATGTACACAGTGGTTGGAATATTCCCAGTTCTTTTGATGTGCTATACATTCCTGGCTTAAGTGACATTCTCATGTATATTTGACTATGTGATAAAAAGGAACAGACAATCAGAACAGCTGTACTTGTGCAATGACCATGCATGTTCAAGAGGTATTCACAACCTTTGCAAATCACAGAGGGAATAGTAGTTAAAGATGTAACTTCAAGTTCTGATAAATCTACAGAAAATATAAAGAAAAGTGAAGCTGCTGCATGGCACAGAAAATTCAACTACATGCAGATACTGCCAGAAAATGAGGTGGTGAGAAATGAGGTTAAATAAAGCTGTGACATATGTATTAAAGGAAAATGACAAGCAAGCATTTCTCTGTTAAGCGAAAATCAAGCAAAAAATGTACTGGATATAGTATACAGTGATGTGGTACGTTAAATCAAACCAGAATCTACTGGTGATGTGAAGAATGTTTTTACCTTCACAGGTATACAGAAGTGCCGATCACATCAAAAAGAGATTTTTTTTTGGGAAATTAAATGTTTCAAGTGCTGGCAGAATAATTTCAATATAGGAAGATCAAAATTCTGTGAACAGGTGATGGTGGAAAATATTGAAGCAACGAGCTTATGAGAACTTGAGAGAAACATGAATTCAACACAGAATGCAAAACCTTACAACCCACAGTTGAATGGTAGGTCTGAAAAAGTCAACCAGAATTTTATAAATATTTCCAGGTGTTTACTGATAGTCAGGACTGCATGCCAAATTTGGGCCAAGGCTCTTAACACTACGTGATATCCCACCAAGGCAAAACTGGTTCAATTCCCGGCCTAGTCACGCCTGGGTTTTTGAAAGTGGGAATCGTGCTGGACGATGCCGCTGGTTGACAGGTTTTTTCGGGGATCTCTTGTTTCCCCCACTCTTGCATTCCAGCACTGCTCCATTCTCACCTCATTTCATCTTCAATGGCTCTCAAGACCACGTTGTTAAGAGCCACCCAAATCTCTCAACTCAACTCAACTATACAATATTTTAAGAAGATGTGTCCTTCTAATACAAAGCAATTCCATTTGAACTGTGCTTTACCAAGAAGCTGACTGAAAAGGATTTTACATATTTGAAGGTAATTGTTTGTCTATCAATGTATGCCAATCTAAAAAAAAACAAAGTTTGATGAGAAAGCCAAGACAACAATTATTTGAGGGTATGAAGAAAAGTAAAGTTTTTCTGCTGTGGGATTTTAATGAACAGAAGATTTGTCTACCCAGATAGATTATTTTTAAAAAAGCTGTATTTCCTTTTAAGTCAAAGACTAGGCATATGAATCCTGTGGAAAAAGAAGCCAAAGCTATTGTGTTATCAGTGCCAGAAGAGGCAGAAGATGAAACTGAAAATAATGAAAAGGAACTTCAAGAAACCATTAAGACACAAAAAAATAAAGTTTTTACAGTATGAAATTCTGAATAAAATAAGAACTCTATGATTTGTAGATGCTGTAGTGCTGTTATTTACTTGATGCTGGATGATTAAAAAATTGTAGAAAAGTATTGTCGAGAATTGATGCAGAGAAAAGGACGAAAGCAATGGAGTTTGAAGTGGAAAAGCTAAAAAAGAGTGGTAGCAGAAACTTATGAAGAGGCCACACAACAGAAATGTGATAGGTTAAAAATGGCACTGATAAAATTCTAATATCCTGAACAGGTCAAACATAAAATTGTCCTGACTATGGTAATTTCAGCTGGTTGTGTTCCAATCACAAAGCTGTAAATTATAAATGATGCTATTTATTCCCTCTAATAGTTATTCAAAAATCAAATTTAATAACTGGTGTTGGAAATATTTTTGCCACTTTGCAAAGACATAACTCGGTCCTTGGAGATAATTTAAATTAAAAGTTAATTTAAATCACCACAAAATCTTACCAATCCCACATTTATTTTCCAGAGTTTGTGTCAATCCCTTTATGATGGCTTCAAATCTAGGAAACAGACCAGTGACTGGTGAATTTCCCACGTAATGTGTCCTCCAATCAGCATGTTTCTAATTATAGTAACAATTAAAAAAAAAATTATTTGCATAAATTTTAGTTTTAGAGAGTTTGGGTAATCTGTGAAACATAGGTTTGGGCAACCTAGGTGTAATTTTTACTCTCCTTTCCATAAGTTGCAATAAGTAACTATAAATAATATTGTTTGTTTCTGAGAAACGTAGTCCCACAATTTTGAAAAACTTTAATTATGATGTTATTTCCAGAGCAAGAAACATTGTAATAGATGTTTCCATGTGAATTTTAAGCCTATATCAGCAATGCAATTGGATACTTTGTATTATTGTCTAAATAAGTCATTGCCACTTCACTAATTCCATTATTTTTTGCATTTTCCTATATTTCCCTAGCTTTGTTTTTCCAGCTACCAAGGGATTAAGTAGTACATCTATCAACTCTAGAATAATCTATGTGGGAACGATAAGACAACATGACTGTTTCATGTGCCATTGTCTCATTTTTGTTTTGATGCTTTTATTTCTGATGGATTTGTGTAAACATATCTGCAGCTAATATGAACTACAATTTCAACGAGATTAGTAAACTTTTGCCAAAGATTGTCTTCTATTTTTTTACTAGATTTATTAGAGTATGTAGTCCTTTTGTGACGATCACATTCTTCCCCTTACGTAAGCTCTCAATGCACAAATTACAGTTCTTACTTTCCTTATTATAACATAACTGCTTTCATTCAGAGATCTGGAATTAAAAAAACACATAACTAGCATCTCAGTAATATGAACTATTCATATTATATTAAAGCCAAGCACAAATATTGAAACAAAGCCAGAACTGCAACAAAAAAATAGTAGCCACTATGCAGTTATGTCCAGGTTTGCATATTTTTTAAAAGCTAAAATTCAAAATAGTGGCATAATAATTATTTGTATTAAAAATTAAATTAAAAAAATTCTATTAACAAAAATGTTTATATTGTTATGCTTAACATTTTTTGTTTGGACTTTTTCTTAGGAATGATAGTTTCCGAGAAAAATGCAAAAAACAAGTTTTTGGCTGCCATTTTACAATATGGTGGCCATAGCACTAGATTTTTTTCTGAAGACTTTAAGCATGTTATTCATGTGACCAAATACTACAAACATACCAATTCTCATGTTTGAAAGAGTTTTGTATGGTAATTTTTCCTAAAATTACCAGACTAATATTACTCACGCATTCACAATCATGCTCAGACATAGCAGACGTTTGTTCCAGGATTACAAGAGACATAAAATCATCAACAGGATAGTGAATCAGAGGGGCTAGCGTGCCACAGAATTCAAGTCACACTGTTCCTGCCACAACCTGAAGTGCTTCTTTTGTTGATGTTTGCAGATGGTAGGTTTGTGCCAAATTAATTTTCTGGGTAGCAAATGTATAAAGTGATTCACTCGGCTTTTTCTGTTCCAAAAACCATAAAGTATTGAAGGGCTAGGTCCAGGAACCCTCACTAGTAACACATAAACAACCGCTAAATTAATAAAAGATTGAATATCTGGTGCATGACAGAAAACAAACAAACCAACTGTAGTCTTAATCACCACAGAGGGGAACGGACAAAAATAGAAACCAAACTGCATGCTAGTGTAACTTGCCAAACAAACATCAACTAGAGCACACACTATAGAAGATAAATAAATACAAAAACTACTAAGCACTACTTTTCTTTAACAGTAATGAAACTATAAATTCACAATCCGGAAACTCAAGTTCCAAAAATCACAGTCATAAGAGCATGATGACCATATGCCATCTTGACTCACAGGCAGAACAGTAAGTTCATGAAGGGAAGCTTGTGCTGGATAAAAAAAGATTAAAACAAACAACGAAGGAAAATATTGAATTTTTGACAGTAGAAGTTGCAGGCTGTCCAGAAGTGACTTAATTGCGCCCGGACACACAGACGTGGGAGAAAATATGATGTGAACAAAAGACCCCAATTTTGGTCAAATCATGCACTAAGCATCAGAGATACGCCAAGAAAATTGCCAGAATTGCAGCTGCAGGGAAGTAAGTGGGAGGCGAGCCTCAGATGACAGCAACTTAAGGATTTCGCAACTCTACAAAGCACATGCGGCCGACAGAGAACAATTGCACAACATGCCAGTTATCAGGCAACTAACGAGATTAGCGTAACTTTCAAAGTACAGACCAAAACTAAATAGAAACCAAAGGAATCAGAAAAAATATTTTAAATGGTGCTAAACAGAGATTAAATAAACTGAAATACGTTAATAACACTTCTGTTCAGAGGAGGAGGAGGATGTAAGTCCTAAATTGTTAAGAAAATAAAAGAAGATGAATTACTCGGGTCGAAATGCAAGCAATACAATAATCTGTTTTGGCTGAATGTAATGACCATCAATATGAATTAGGTGAAGATGTCAAACACTGAATAATGCATGCAGATTTAACTGTGGAGGAAGCTCAATACCATCATGATTGATATGCATGTTTCATGTAAAAAAACATGAAAGGGGTGGAAGGTCTGTCAATGACAAATATAATGCTGTATTAAAGTTACTGTATGATTATATTAAGAATGAATACGAATGTCAATAAAAGGTTACCTGAACACAAAGAGTTAATTTGAAATTTCTCTGGTGAAGAACAAAGAGATAGTTCTGACTACATTCTCAAAACTCATTTGAAAGAACACTTTGAAAATTGAATAATAGTCACTGAAGCATGTGGAACTACACCATTGTTTATCACTTTCACAGAGACAGCACACAATAATACATGATCAATTAAATTCACAAAGGAAACAAATTATGGAAGGTGAAAGACTACAAATTGTTAAAATGACTGTGGAAATAATATGGCAGGATATTTGAGGTAAACCATTTGACTTGTCAACTTATCTATCACAAGATAAAATGGAAAATGGGGGATCAAATCGTAAACCCCAGTAATTAAAATTTTGATGAGCATTGTGATTCACGGAAGTTCAAAGAAAGGGGATACTGATAAATCTAGAGCAATCACTACCATTATCCACTCTATAATATCAGCCTGCCGGCCAAGGTCATTTTTGTCACCTGTCTATTTAGCACTTTCGGTACACTTACATTCCAAGTATGGCTCAAGACATCTTATTGACCTGCTGCACTCTATGTTTCTCAGTGTTTCCTATAATGAGAAAATAGGGTATTTAAATGCAGCGAATGACAATGTACAACCAGAAATATCTGAAGATGACTTCATACAGTTTGTTTTTGATAATGCAGATGTAAACACTAGAACAATATATGGATATGGAACCATCTACATACTTGGGGGTATCAAGGTGGAACGCCAGCTAATGCGGTGTCAACTTTCCCTCCTCTCATTTTTGATAGTAAGAAATAAATTAACCTCATTATGAATTCAGTATCTATAGTGCACTATAAAAAACTATCCAGACCCAGTCTTCAGACCCTAAAAGTACAACCCATTAATGTAACAAGTGTTGCAAGTGTTATTACAATGGATTAATTTGTAAACCCATTGGATTGTAGAGATCTTAAACTCTTAGATATCTCTTCCTTTTTAGAGTGAGTACATGCAGGAATCTATGCAATGGACTGGAAGTTACCAGACTTGTGCCAGTACTATTAACCTATTTAGATGCAGGAAACAAGAAAACACTAAATTCTTCTCTAATGTATGCTGCATCAGAATGCATTTCTCAATACATAACCTTTGACCAGCTACTTTTCATCAAACTTGTGAAATAGTGGAGGCAGCAGGGAATGACAGCTGCGCTGCATATCGTATGGCTAGAAGTGTATAACAGTACAAATACTAACCTAAAATTTAATTTATTTCACAGTACCATTTGCAGAATTTTTTAATCCTGCTTTCCAAAATGTTTGTTAATAAATTCCAGACAATAGATAAGCGCTGGATAATCAGTGGTATAAAAACTTCATGCAAAATTAAATATTATTAAATTGTTATAAAAAATACAAAAATCTTAAAAACAGTAATCATAAAAGCAAATCAAATGCATCATGATAGACTTACTGAATCTTCAGATAACAAGATAAAGGCTTCCTGGAATATCATCTAACAACATTCTGAAAAAATAAGTAAACCTGACTCCAGAATCAAAATAAAAGTAAATGGTGTAGAGACAGATGACCCCTCTGCGGTTGCTAATATTTTTAATAAACACATTCTTTCAGTAGTACATTCTTTGTTAACTAAAATTTCAGCCTCGAAAAATCCTATAACATATTTAACCAAAAAATCCTCACCCTTATCCCAGTATAATGGCAACTTAAACCACAACTCACAGAAATATATAAAATTACGAACTCCCTGCTTACCAAATCTCCACATGGCTTTGACTAAATTAATAGCAAATTACTAAAAAAATGTATTCATACAATTAATGTTCCACTCGTCATATTTTAAACTTTTCAATGAAATCTGGAATTTACCCTGAATGGTTAAAAATTTGCATTAATAAAGCCCTTGTTTAAAAAATGTGAAAAAAAAAAAATTCTTGACAATTGCATTAATATAAACTTTTTCTAAAATTTTTTGCATAAAAGGCTTGTTGCACACCTGGAGGATAACAACATCCTAACCAGTACACAGTAAGGTTTTAGATCAGGGCTATCTACTAGTCATGCTGTATTTGATTTGACAACCCACATTCTGAAACAATTGGACAATAGAAATTATATAACTGGAATATTCTGTGATTTGTCAAAAGCTTGACTGTGATAACCATGACGTACTTTTGGAAAAATAGAAATATTATGGTATCACTGACAATATTTACAATTGGATTTCCTTGTATTTATCAAACAGATATGAAAAAGTGAACATTATTGACAGCAAGGGGATTTCCATATTCTCAGGTGTGGGGCATGTTGAAAGTGGAGTTCCTCAGGGCTCTGTCCCCCTTCTTTTTCTCATCTTTATTAATGACTTACCTCCAAATCTATCCTCTGAAGCAAGGGCTTGTCTTTTTGCTGATGATAGCAGAAATGTAAATGAACTATCAGACATGTGTAATAAGGTTTTTATTGAGCTACCTGAATGGTTTTCAGCAAACTAACTCTCCCTAAATATAAACAAAACAACCTTCCTAAAATTTCATACTACAAATAAACATGATTACTCACTCAAAATTGGCAGTGATGCACATGAGATTCAAAATTGTAAAATAACAAAATTCCTAGGTGTGTGTCTAGACAGTTCTCTCAATTGGAAAGAGCATAGCAATAATCTTTCAAAGAAGCTAAGCACTGCCTGTTTCCCTATTTGTTACTTGGCCTCAATATTATCACCTGCTATACTTAAACAAGTTTATTTTGCTCAATTCTATGCATTAATGTCCTTTGGCATAATGAACTGGACTCTGGCAGCAAACAGCAGCAAAATATTTTTACTTCAAAAGAAAGCCAGAAGGATAGTAGATTAAAACCACGTGAGATGAGCCGCTGCCATTTTTAAAAAAAATTGGTATATTTACATATATATCTCAGTATATATACACATCCCTGATGTTAGTCACCAATAACAGTTATATTTTCCTTAAAAATGATTTAATTCATTCTCATTATACAATAGGTGCCCAGAATCTTCATGTACCACTAAATAACCTGAAACTTTTCCAGAAGGAGGCTTACTATTCATGTATTTCTTTATTTAATAAATTACTGTGTTATTTTAAAACACTTAGAATAATCCCAAACTATTTAAAAATAACATAAAAACTTTCTTAAAGGAGCATTCATTCTATTCTTCAGAAGAATTCTTTAATATAGAATGGACCTACATGGGCAAAGCAGTTTTTTCATATAGAATTATGTTGTTATTACACTTGTATTGTTTTGTTACATTATTGTAGCCTTTCATTTTGAATACTTATGTTACTATTTTATATTATTGTGTATTTATGTTTATACATTTATGAATATTTCATTTGTGTATATATGTGTTTGTACACTTGCATTTATATTCTAATTTTATGTTATTATTTGTACACCTTTATTGACGTGCTCTACATCCTTGACCCAGGAAGGGTTTGAGTTACGGTTTTATAGAGTTAAATAAATAAATAAATAAAATAAATATCTTCAGTTGTCAGACTTGTAGGCTTCCATTTGCTCATGAGTTTCTTGGGATATATTGGGAGTATAATTAAAGGAATTGGTATTGAGGAGCTATGGGGAAGTGTGTATGCCAAAAATAATTTCCCACATTTAATGCCTGGGCATGCTTTTTCTAGGTGTGTGAGAGCCAATTTCATGGGAGTAGTAGCTCTGTTTAAGTGTCTGGTACAAATATGTCATCTTACAATGAGATCATAGAATCTCCCGTGGTGCACAACCTTTTCTCCATGCAACAGCAGAAACTAGATACACACTAGGGTAACCTTTGTGTATGGTCACAATTGGTCACATAGGAAACAGGATGCAACATGGATCGAAAAGTTTGGATGTAAAGAGGTTAACACATGAAACATGAAAGACAAGATCAGCAATACGAGGCCAAGCTGGAATGCCTCTTTTCAAATCCCTTTACAAAGCTAAACCTTTGGTAAATTCCAAGGGTTTCTCCTCTATAGCAAAATGCTAGGAAAAACATAGTTTTCAGAACATTTGGTATTACAAAATAATTTTTGGGTAGGAAACTTAATAAAAAATAATTTGTTTGATTCATTACCTTCCAAAACTGGAGGGGTTACTTTAATCTGTTTAAGATACTCTCTATGACGTAGGTAATATCAGTTGAGTATTACAGAAACAATTTTGTTACAAAATGAAACACACAATATAAAAAAGTATGCAACATGATGTGACAAAAAAAAAAAAAAAACAACTGTTATTGTTAGACCTGCTTAAATGAATTGGTCATTTGGTATTTTGGGGTACCCCTGGACAGTAACAAAACATCTGATATTAATTGTATATGTATCCTAGATCAAAATTTTCAGTAGGTTTTAGTACCAAATCACTTTCTGAATGTTAGTTGCACATGGCAGTTTTCAACTTTTAACACAAAATTTGGCGAGGCGCTTCATCCCAATCATGCAAAGAAGATAATCAGAGAAATAATAAATTCTTGGCCGACATTCTGTCGGAAGCAATAATTGGCGATTCCAGAAAGGAAGCAAGATGGGGAATGCCACCATCCTGTCGGTAATGGAAATTTGTAAGTTGCCATTGCAAGAATCAGGCCATCACTACAGTGAAACCGCTAAACAACATATCACAACAGCAGGCTCTGCTGGGATAAACTAGTGAGGTAATTCTATTTATATGTGCGGTAACAAGATGTGATACAACTTGTGCCCTGTAAAAGAAAGGGAAATTAAATGTACTGAAATAGGTACAAAAAGACAATGGCCTTATGGAATAAATGAAAGTGTTTAAAAATCCCTGTACAACAAGAACTGAGATAGCTGCAGCAGGAGAATTGACGATATTGCACATATAATCATCCTGTTTCCAAACAGTCTGTTGGTGGAACATTTTAACTTGCATGTTTGCCTCCAAAAAGTGATGCAGCAGCTTAGCATTCCTATTGTGTCTACGAGTAAACCCATAGTAACTTTTACATTTATGCCAGATTAAAATGGTAAACTTTTAATCCAGTTTAATTTCCTCAAGTTTATATTAAATAAAAAAGACTTACAAAACCACCAATTTCAATATTAAAGTACATTTTGTATCAATTTATGTTTATTTTGTGAATTACATTCAAAGGTGTACCAGTTACTTGTATCAAAACAAGGCCAAGAACAAAATGTTTTTATATTGTTATGCTTAACATTTTTCATTTGAAACTTTTTTGATAGGATTGAGTGTTTCTGTGAAAAGTGCGAAAAATCTGTTTTCAGCTATCATTTTCTAAGATGGCGGTCATAGTACAAGTATTTTTTCCGAGGACTTATAGTATATTATTTGGGTATTCAAATACTACAAATGTACAAAATCTCATGCTTGTAAGAGATTAAGGTAATTGGGATATTTTTGTCTAAAATACCGGACGGTCTCTATGTGGTTTGCAGGAGCGAGCGCAATATAATTTATTTTTTCTTCTAAATATTAAGAACTATATTTTTCTTTGATAATTTTCTACAAATATCAAGAACCTAAGCATCTGTTAAAATTTCAAAAAACTCAAAAATAAACTGCTAAAATTACCAAAAACTTCCAAATTTTTTTTAAAAATTTAGAAAAAATATAAAATTATAAATACTTAACAGTGAATATAATATTGTAAAATTTAGCAGTCAAGTTTAAATTATAAAAATTATAATTATTAACAAAAAATTTTATAATAAATAGAAAACATTAAAATGAAAAAAAATGTTAAAGTGTGACAAAGAAAAAGACATAAAGTAATTTTCTTTACATCCTTATAAGAAAAATAAACATCTTAATATACACTACTCCAACAAAGTTTTGCATCAGAGATTTATTCTATCAAAAATGCCATAACATTTCTCCTTTATGCGAGCATACTCCACATGTTTGTTTAACAAAACAAAACCAATATTGCAAAAAGTTTCACTTTGTATCATAACAATAAACAAAATAAATTAGCGGTCTGTATGGAAAACACCATTGTACGATTATTTTTTATTGTCACACTCCACAAGGATCAATACACTGTGAGACCACCTAGAGAATTCGCAAAATCCCTGATGCGCCGAGGCATACTGAGAATGATGTTATCCAGTCGCTCTTGTGGCAAGATGTCCCATTCTATCTGCGCAGCCAATATCAGCTCTTGTACATTGTTGGGATGTTGATAGTGTGCTTTAACGGCAGATTTCAGAAAGTCCCAGGCATGCTCTATGCAGTTAATGACTGGACTTATTGCTGGCCAATTCATTCTTTGAATACCGGCTTGCGGACGGTATTGATCAACTACTCTTGCATGGTGTGTGCGAGCATTATCATCCACCAGCAGAAACATTTCACCAAATGCCTGTCTGTAACGGTGCACAACAGTCTGGTGGACATCTGTGATCTACCACTGAACTATCACTGTGCCCTCAAGACAAACTAAAGGCATTCAACATCCAAGCATGATTCCTGCCCAGACCAGGATTCCTCCACCTTGGTATGCATGGACGTCTTGCACAGCACAATGCCTTGCCTGTGCACCTTGTCTTATCCACACACTCAACATTCTGGAATCTGGCCTAAAATAAGTAGTCCTCATCTCATCAGTGAACAGAACAAGGGACCATTCCTCAGCTTTCCACTCATGATGGTCCCGTGCCCATTGCAAGTGGTTCTACCGATGTTGTATTTTGTGATACGGGTATCTCACAGGTCTCCTAACACGTAGGCCTCCCTCTCGAAGACAATTGTATATGGTCTGGTCAGAGATTAGTACACCCGAGGCTACTCGGAGACAATCTCGCATCTCCCTTGCTGTTGAGATATTGTTCTGGGATGCATTAATTCTCACATTGCGTCCCTGAGCAGGTGTTGTGGCCCTCGGGTGACCAGATATTGTCCATAATTAACATTACCAGTCTCTATGTATCGCATCTAGAGCCTAGACACATCAGTTTGTGAAACACCCATAGTTTTAACAACCGTACGTTGTATAACACCACTTTGTAAGAGAGAAACAATCCTAGCATGTTGCAATTGTTAATGTGTGGCGTGAAATGATGGGATCACTTATGCAGTCGAGCCCTCACTAACAGTCTCCACATTGCTGAATGAAAACAAGCTGGCATTCGTCTGTCACAGAGACAGAGTACCAAAAGTGAACTACAGTCAAGTGGGATACACACATTCCGAGTAATAATGTTGGAACATTCATGACTTTTCATTTGATGCAAAAAAAATTGAGCAGTTTATATAAAACATGTTTTAATATTTACAGAAAAGAATATTATAAACATAAAAATAACTCAAGAAAAAGTTCATTTTGAATGTGGAAAATATATCCATTTATCATACATAAAAAAATACATTAACAAATGAAATTACACAGCGAGAGATGAAGCTGTCTTCAAACTGCGTCGAATCAAAAAAGATATAATTTTTGTCTGAGAACTTGTAAGGTTTATATCAAAATGCTTTCAATTACGTAGTTTTTGTAAAAACTTAAAAGAATCTATATCATCATTAATTAATTCAAAACATATCAATAATTGTAAACTAGAAGGTAAATTGATTTCAGATGTATTAGAAGATATATTATATTAAACATAAATTTTTAAATTATTTAATTTTTCTAAGATCTAAAATTTTTTATATTACAAGAAGAACAACCTAAAGAATAAATATTTTCGTTTACTTCTGGATTATATTTTTATAATTACGTGAGTGAAAGAAGGTATTTGGGCGGCTCTTAACATCAAGGTCTTTAGAGCCAATGAGGATGAAGCAAGGTGAATATGTAGCAGTGCCGGAATGAAAGGGCGGAGGAAACGGGAGATCCCCGAAAAAACTCGGTGACCAGCGGTATCGTCCAGCACAATTCCCACATATGAGAATACAGGAGCAACCCCACCAGGAATCGAACCTGGTTCATCTAGGCAGGAGGCAAGTAGTCTGACTAATTACTACACCACCAAGGCCCCCATTATTATTATAACATATTTTAAAATTATATGAATATTAAAAGAACTGTTTACAAGTCATATTTCATTTTTTTTAAATCTTTTTTCTCAGTTTAATTAAATTTTCATAACAATCAAAAGGTAAATTTTATAGTTTCATTTTATTTTGTTTCTTTTATTACAAAAAGTTATTGACATATTTAAAAAATATTTTTTAATTTTTTTAAAATCATTATTATACTCTTCTTCTATATTTATGAGTTTTTTGGATGCCATTTGAAAATAGCTTTAGCTGTTGCTGAAAATAAATTAATAATAAAAATTATATTTAAAAAATGTTATGTTTTCAATTATAATAATAATTTATAAATTAATATTTCAATTGAATTATCAATATATTTTTCATATTTACTTTTTTCCATTTATAGTTACAATTTTTTAAAGCCTTAAATATACTTTCTTCCATATAATTAAAAATTACATTTTTCAGAAATATTAAAATAACATTACATACTGTATTAACAGCAATTGGTTTATTAAAAATCAAAATATTTTTATATTAGTTTTACTATTTGTAATCACAGTTTTTTATGAAGAATAAATAACATACAAGTGTCTTCTAGAAAAGAAAAAATACTAACCATCAATATTTTTAGTGGTCTAAATTATAATTCATTATTTTTATAATTTGTTTCAGTTTTTGTTTCATATTTTTAAAATCATTATAAACAAGGTATATTTTAGAAATAAATTCATGATCAAAATTTAGATTCCAATTTTCTTTAGGAAATATTTAATGTGTAAAATTCTTAATATATATATTTCTTACATCACAATGATAAAAATAAAAACAAGAACATCTTGATTATGATTATTTTCTCTATTAATTTGAAATCATATAACAACACACTCTGACATATTAAATTGAAAATTATTATATTGATCTTTTATATAAAAATTAAATATAATTGACTATACAAAAAATTATTTTTAAAAAAAATTTCCTATATTATACACTGAAGAGCCAAAAAAACTGGCACACCTGCCTAATATCGTGTAGGGCCCCCGCGAGAACGCAGAAGTGCCGCAAGACGACATGAAATGGACTCGACTAATGTCTGAAGGTATCCAGGAGGCATTTCACACCATGAATCCTGCAGGGCAGTCCACAAATCCATAGGAGTGCAAGGCGGTGGAGATCTCTTCTGAACAGCACGTTGCAGGGCATCCCAGATATGCTCAATAATGTTCATGTCTGGTCATTTAGGTGGCCAATGGAAGTGTCTAAAGTCAGAAGAGTGTTCCTGGAGCCACTCGGTAGCAACTCTTGACGTGTGGGGTGTCGCATTGTCCTGCTGGAATTGTCCACGTCCGTCGGAATGCACAATGGACATGAATGGGTGCAGGTGATCGGACAGGATACTTATGTACCTGTCACCTGTCAGAGTCGTATCTAGACGTATCAGGGGTCCCATTTCACGCCAACTGCACAAGCCCCATACCATGACAGAGCCTCCACCAGCTTGATAAGTCCCCTGCTGACATGTAGGGTCCATGGATTCATGAGGATGTCTCCATACCCATACACATCCATCCGCCAGATACAATTGGAAACGAGACTCGTCAGACCAGGCAATGTGTTTCCAGTCATCAACAGTCCAATGATGGCGTTGGCGGGCCCATGCGAGGCGTAAAGATTTGTGTCGTATAGTCAACAACAGTACACGAGTGGGCCTTCGGCTCTGAAAGCCAATATCAATGATGGTCCGTTGAATAGTTCGCACGCTGGCACTTGTTGATGCCCCAGCATTGAAATCTGCACCAATTTGAGAAAGAGTTGCACGTCTGTCACGTTTAATGATGCTCGTCAGTGGTTGTTTGTCCCATTTTTTCACAATCTTTTTCCGGCCGCAGTGATGTCGAAGATTTGATGTTTTACCGGATTCCCGATATTCACGGTACACTCGTGAAATGGTCGTACGCAAAAACCCACATGTTATCGCTACCTCGGAGATGCTATATTCCATCTCTTGTGCCCCGACTATAAACACCGTGTTCACTCACTTAAATCTTGATAACCTGCCATTGTAGCAGCAGTAACCGATCTAGCAACTTTGCCAGATGCTTGTTGTTATATATAGGCGCTGCCGACCGCCTCACGTTACTCTGATTGGTTCCATACCTCTGTTATTTGCATACGCACGCATATACCAGTTTTTTTGGCTCTCCAGTGCAATTTAATAGGAATTCCAGGATTTTTAGAAATTTTTTGTATTTCATGAGCTGAAAAATCAGCTTCATATTCAATAATATGTCACATGATTAATAATTTTTCAATACAAATGTTTCTCTTATCTGCAGCTGCTTTATAATTTTGTCCCTCAGGTTTTTTACATTGAATAAACATATAAACAATTGTTATCAGAAGAATTTCTATAAATTGTTCTTTCATAATCTCCTTTCTAATAGTGTTCATTATTTCCTCGAACAAAACGAAATTAATATATTTATGTTCATCAAAAACAATATATTTAACTTGGATATTTCTTAAAAAATTGTTTTCACTTGGAGATATTAATAAAGTATTAATTACAGTAGAAGTAATACCAAAATTATCAACAGGATGAATAATTTGGTCCTGTTCTGAAATCTGTATTCATAACATTTAAAATGGTACAAATTATAACAAATATGTTTATTTGCATATTTTCGATAATCAGCATCAGTTCCTCTTTTTTTAAAACTAAAGTTCATTTACATAAAAATAATTTGGAAATGAAAAACTATCACTAATTGGAATAAAAATTTCAATTCTAAGATTATAACTATTTATATTTTAATGTGTTTGATATGTTTTTTATAATTCATTTATATGAAAAAAATTATATAAAAGAATTAATCCTTAAAAACATAAAGATTTAGTTAAATCACTTGTCCAAAAATTTAAAAATTACAAAGAAACCTCATGAATTAGAATACAAAATAAATAGCAAAAATACTTACATTTAATTCAAAAAACATAATATAAGAAATAAATTAAAAAAATAACAGGTGAAAAAAAAATTTATATCAAATTTAGTTTCTGTTGGTGTTAAAAATTTAGATTATCCACAAACAGCAGAAGAAAANCAGATAACAATGATGAAGAATAATACTCATCACTGAAATAAAATCCATAACAAATACTTAAAAAAAATTAACTAATATTGGTGAAAAATTATCATTGTCTTTGAATAACAGAAAAGATAATACAGGATGTATCGGAACTATTGTAACAAACTTCGGGAGGCGATTCTTGAGATCAAAACAAGCAAAAACCCTTGTATTGACATCTGTCCTACAAAGCATTGTTATTGAGATATGAGCACTTTACATTTCACATTATGGCAACATTTATCACTACTGCCACCTACTGTGTTGTTACAATTGGTTTGGAGACTAATGTACCATCCCATGAATGCATTATGACACAAGAGTTTAAGTAGTTTTTTGAAATTGTACGTCAGCGCCAAAATTAGTTTCCCATACACAAACGACACTTGTGTACATTCATGTTATCAGCATGATGTGTACAGTATAGGAGTGAGGATACAGTTCTGTGAGTGTAGCGAATAGTGCACAGAGCAACACAGGCGTTGCCACATATGCACTGCTCCCAATGGTGGACAATTTGAGCATCACCTGTTATGTGGACTATGTAAATCCTGCAAATCAACATAAACCATTTTTTTGTTGTTGGACATGTGTTCAAATTAACATTTTTGCTTTTTTTGATCCCAGGAATCACCTACCACAGTTTGTTACAATAGTTTAGAGACCACCTGTATATTCAGCATTTTCGGTGAAGGACATTAAAATGTAATTGGGGATTTAAATATAGATTTTGATAATGAACATACAATAATACAAAATAATAAAGGAAGTTACAAATGTTTAAAATTACTTACACAAAAAGAAATAGATCAAAAATATTATAATCCAAATTATGAAATTAATAATGAAGATTGTTATAATTATGCAGAAATATTAATAAATACTAATGTTATTAGATAAAAAATAGATCCAGATACTAAACAATATAAAAAATTCTAAAGCATTAAATAGTGATAAATATAAATTTATAATTTCAAAAATTTGGCATCAATCTAAAAATTCTAGATCACTTTTAAAAACACCTGAAAGAACTTCAGTTGTCATTGGACTGGCAATAAAAATTTATAATAATATTCCTAAAGAATATATTTGGATAACTGATTTAAGAAAATTAACTGATAGATTATTAGTTATTAATGGTGAAGAAAATGCTAGGAATAAAAATTATCATAATAAAGAAAATTAGTATAGTGAATGCGTCAAAAAAAAAATCTGATTTTATGGTAAATAATCCTAAAGAAATTCCACATCGAATTTGAGTTTTAAAAATTTTGTTATTCTTTTTGGAATTTTGAATATCATGGAAAAGGAGTAGTTAATTGGGACTTAAAAAATTTAAGGATACCAGAAATGCATTTATGAGGATATAATTTTTGTGGTCCATTTACAAAATAAGATTAAATTAGCTTGCAGAGATAAAGGAATTAATAAATTATACGAAGTTAGTAAATATCATGATATATCTTATAGAGATAGAAAAGTTTTACAATTATGACACAAAACTGATAAAATTTTACACAAACAGGGTAAAAAATAATGTTAAATAAAGAAACACCAATTAAAGAAAAAAAGAGTTTCTACAACTATAGATGTAACTATGTTTACTAAAAGAAAGTTAGGTTGGGGAATTAAAATTATGATTAAAAAGAAATACAAATGTTTATTTATATATCATAAAACTCATTATTAATATTCATTAATATATATGAAAATAAACTCAATAACTTTTAAAATCACAAATAACCAATTAAAAAAAGCAGCCACAGATAAATTTTGAACAAAAACTTTAATTGAAAATAAATATAAAATTTAGAAGGTAATTCATTAAAATTAATTATTATCATTACAGACATTAAAAAAATTAGTTCTGCAAAAACAGGAAACTGATTAAAATATGGTGGATTTTTTTTACATTTAAAGCACCATTAGCAGGTATTATTAGTGCTTTAATTGGCTGTTGAAAAGCTGTATATGATTCAGTTATATATTTAAAAAAATAAAGAATTTAGCAATTAAAAATAAATTACTGCCCCAACAAGTCTACTACGCTGACAAGATTGGCATAAATTTAAAAGCACTGGCAAATAAAAGGCACCCAGTTATAAATGAGTAAAGAGCGGGTGACTGTTTTGGTTTGTAGTAATGCTGTGGGGAATCATAAATTACCCCTAATGGTCACTGGATAGACTGCGAAACCAAGGGCGTTTAAAAATCTAAACATATCTTCCTTTCCAGTCTTCTACAGGAGCTCAGTAAACTCTTGGATGACAAGAATGGTTCGAAACACAGTTCGTTCCTACAGTGAAACATTCCAATGAAGCATATGGCTTGCCACCTCAGGTATTACTCTTAATTGACAATGATAGTTGCCATCCTTCTGAGGATGTGTTAGTTGGTGATGATTTAAAGGTGATTTTCCTGCCACCTAAAGTGATTCTTTTAAAACAGCCTATGGACCAAAATGTGTTGTAAAACGTAAAACTATCTTCCAAAAGATGATCCTAAGTAAATTTTTTGAAAACTGAGATAATTCGCTGTACCTCCTGTTGAGGTTTAATGAATAAAGGCCTTTTAATGAACGAAATGTTTTATTATACTTTAACAGCAAAACTGATACAACAATGTTCACCGTTATATATTTTTCAACTAACAAAAAACAAAACACTACACAGTGTTGCCAACAACTTAAAACTGAAGTTACCAAATAATAATTATTACATTGCCATATTTTAACACCCCCTCTCAATGTAATACAGTTCTATCTTATATCTTATCTGATACAATTATATCTTATTTCTAAGTTTGAATACAACACTTATTTAAACATCTTACAAATAATTCTTGACTTAAAGCATTAGTGAGTATGTCAGCTGGTTGTTCACTAGTTTTCACATAATGAAGGCAGATCTTATTATCTTTAATCAAATCCTTTATGAAGTGATATCGTATATCAATATGTTTGAGGCGCTTAACAGTGTCTGTGCCTGCAATAAAAATGGCTGACTGGTTGTCACAATACATACTTACTGGACATACATTTGAGTAACCAAAATCACTTAACAAGTTTATCAGCCAACAGGCTTCGCTTCCTGCCATACTCACTGCAACATACTCAGCCTCAGTTGACGACAGACTGATTGATACTTGTTTCTTCGAGCACCAAGAAATCAAACAATTGGAAAACTTAAATAAATAGCCTGTGGTAGACTTTCTGTCTTTGAGATCACCTCCCCAATCAGCATCACAATATCCCTCTAGGACATTATCTTCACACTTGAAAACTAACATATAATTTAGTGTATTCTTGACATACCGCAGGACTCTTTTTAATGCAGTTACTAACATATCATTTGAATATGTTTGAAATCTGCTCAACATTGAGACAGTAAAACATAAATCAGGCCTAGTACTTGACACTGCATACATAAGGCATCCTATAACTTCTCTACAATATTTTTCAATATTCTCATCATTACTTTTATTACAATTTTCAAGTATTTTAACATTAAAGTTTGGGTCAATAGGAGTTGACATAGGTTTACAGTTTTCCATATTAAACCTTTTAAGTACATTTTCTAGGTAATTTCTTTGGCTTAATTCAGTAATCCCCGTTTCTAGATTTTGGTTAACATTTATACCCAAAAAATTGGTTACTAAACCTAGATCCTTCATCTTAAATTCTTTGTTTAGGACACTTTTAAACTGAACAATTTTCTCCTCATTTGTACCAAATATTAACAAGTCATCAACATATAGCAAAACAAACATTTTATCTTTACCATTGCACCTTTTGTACAAGCATGAATCACTTTTTGAACTAACAAAGCCTTCTCCTGTTATAATAGAATTAAATTTATTATTCCAGGATTTTGGTGAACTTTTCAGACCATATAGAGACTTGTTTAATTTTGCAATATTATTATTACCCGAATAAGCCCCTTCCGGCAAACGAATAAATACATTTTCATTTATTTCTCCATACAAAAATGCTCCCGTTACGTCCATTTGATAGATTGGCAATTTTAATTTGGTTGCTATAGCAACAAAAAGTCTAAATGTAGGTAATTTTGCAACTGGAGCATAGATGTCATTCAGATCTAATACATCATCCTGTTCAAACCCTCGGGCAACTAATCTAGCTTTATACTGTTGAACATTATTTATTGTCTTTACTTTAAAAACCCATTTACTACTCACTATTTTCTCTTTTGCTGGTGCTTCACATAAATCCCAAGTGTTGTTCTCTTTCAGTGTCTCCAGTTCTCTATTGATAGCTTCACTCCATTTACAAGCATCCTTTCTTTTCATTGCTTCCTTGTAAGTCACTGGATTATCATCTTCGCTGTAGATGTTGTTGCATTGATAAAATTCGGTCTGTTTCCTTACACGCTTGCTTCGTTCATTTCCATTTTGTAATGGTGTGATTACGCTTTCTTCTTCACTTGTACATGGTTCATATTCACTTCCAGATTCATTTTGAGTTATTAAGCTTTCATTCATGTTAACCAGAGTTTCTTGTAAGTCTTGGTTTCCATCAACTTTATCTACTATTTGTTTCAACTCGTTCTCCAAATCAAGTGTAACTTGGGGTTCTTCCCTTCCTTCTTGTTTCTGTTCTAAGAAAACAATATCACGCTTTGTCTCTACAGTATTTTTCTGTGGGAAGTATATCCGGTAACCCTTGGTATCTTCGCCATATCCGACCATCAATCCCTTGTCTCCTTTGCTATCCCATTTTCTTCGTCTTTCTTTTGGAATGTGTACATACACCGGTGTGCCGAAGACTTTTAATTGTTGAATATCGAAACTTTTATTGGTCCATACCTCATATGGTGTTTTTCCTTCAACTTTACTCTTACCCGTTCTGTTCAGAGTAAATGCAGCAGTATGTACCGCTTCTGCCCATAGTTTCTTAGGTAAACTCTTTGCATGTAAAATTGTTCTTGCCGCTTCAACCAAAGTTCGGTTCTCTCTTTCGGCCTTTCCGTTTTGTTCCGGAGTATATGGTACTGTAGTTTGATGTGTTATGCCACGTTTTGAGAACATTTCACTCACTTCTTTATTCACAAATTCCAGCCCATTATCACTTCTGAACAATTTTACTTTGTTCCCAGTTAAAATCTCCGCCTTATTAATGAAATCTTCTATGCAGTTCTTCACCTGATGCTTATTTTTAATGAAATAGACACTTCTATAATTTGAGAAGTCGTCCTTTAACACTACGAAATACCTCGACCCGCCGACAGATACCTCCTCCATGGGACCGCACGTGTCCGCATGGATTAATTCACATGCTTTAGAAGTACCATTTTCGCTGTTATGAAAAGGTAATCGATGAATTTTTCCCTTCAAGCAGCTTTCACAGGTTGGAGCAGACGTTTGTTTCACATTTATTTTCCTTGTGGCAAGTATTTTCTTCACATAATCGAAGTTTTGATGAGCCAATTTTTCGTGCCACACATTTAAATCATCGTTTGTAGTACTAGCTACGCTCGCAATATCATTTTCATATCGGAAATCCATATAATACGAGCTCCCAATTCGGTTTGCAACCGCCAAAACTTCTTTGTTTTTATAAAATTTACATGAGCTGTCACTTGTCATTATGACATAACCTTTGTCAGTCGCACAATTCATAGAGAAAAGGTTCGTTTTCAGTTCGGGAACGTAAAGAACGTTGTCTATGTTTGTGTTGATCCATTCGTTCCCATTGTGCACTTTTACCGCCATCTGCCCACAGCCTAACACACTAATCGCTTGCCCATTGCCGAGAATCACAGATTTCTGTGAAACAATTTGAAATGATGAAAATAACGCGCGATTGTTACACATATGTTCACTGGCCCCAGAGTCAACCAGCCATTTTGACTCTTGATAATGTTCATATTCTGCGTTTGACACGACAAATGCATTACTTTCCTTACTGCCCCTGTACTTCCTAAAGCGACACTGTGCCTTATAATGTCCGAACTTTCCGCAATAAAAACACTTATTACTGTTACTGTTATTGTCTTGTAATTCACTGTTATTCACTTTGCTTCTGCATTCGCTTTGGAAATGCCCCAGTCTGTTGCATTTGTGACACTTTATGTTTCTTCTATTTTTAACAAAGAATGCAGATGAAGCTTGTTGAGACGCTTCACCCTTCTCCTGCACCCTTTCTTCTTCCACCAGAAGCCTGGCTATCAGATTATCCAGGGTTTGTTTATCGTCTGGCGCCGACTCCCACGCCGACACAAAGTGTTTGTACTCATCTGGCAACGACATTAGTACCTTTGTAATAACTAACTTGTTTGATATTTCCTCTCCCATTTGCTTAAGCTGATTTTGCAGCTCCTGTATTTTTGACAAAAATACTGACATCTCAGTTCCTTTTTCAAACTTAAACTGGAAAAATCGCTGCTGTGTAATATGGATGCTTGTTTCCGACTTTTGCTCGAAAACACTTTGGAGTTTACGCCACATTTCAGCAGATGTTGTGCAAGAAATTATATGCAACATGACTTTCTCCGTCATTCTGGTAACTAGTAGTGTCTGAGCCTTAGCATCTTTTGACTCCCAAGCAGCATGTTCAGCCGCTGCCTCAGGTTTTATTTTCTGCCCCTCAACTATGTCGAGCCATCCTTGACCTCGTAGCAATACCGTTGTTTGGAACTTCCACAGGTTCCAGTTGCTAGGTCCTTCCAGTTTGATCACACACTGATTTCCTTCCATTTCGTTGTCCTGCCTCGCTCAATTTAGAGAATGAACGAGTATTACTCCTTCTTGGCGCGGTCACGTATAACCTTACTTTTATCGCGGGCCGGCACCAATATTTTTGCCGATATTTCTACCCCTTCACAGATTCTATGCAGAACTATGTGTCTGGGCCCATAACCTGTTGAGGTTTAATGAATAAAGGCCTTTTAATAAACGAAATGTTTTATTATACTTTAACAGCAAAACTGATACAACAATGTTGACCGTTATATATTTTTCAACTAACAAAAAAACAAAACACTACACAGTGTTGCCAACAACTTAAAACTGAAGTTACCAAATAATAATTATTACATTGCCATNACTACACAGTGTTGCCAACAACTTAAAACTGAAGTTACCAAATAATAATTATTACATTGCCATATTTTAACACCTCCTTTAAAACTTTAAGAAAATGATAATTAAGGATGTAATTTACTGAGTAGCGGAGTCTTGGAATTGTTTAAGAGAACAACTCTTGAGAAAATCTTGGCAGAATGTTTGGCCAAGTCTAACGTACATTGATAGTCCCAATCAGAAAAAAAAAAAAAAAAAGTTCATGACTTGTACAATATATCTCGGGATGTGAGCAAGCAAATGATAATGATGCTGATGAATGGGTGTTAAGTGACAATGGAAGCCATTATTTGTTAACGGAGGAAGAAATTGTACACATGGTGATGCAGGAGTCCGGAAGTAATGGTTAAGAAAGTGACAACAAAACAGACGGCAGATGCCGCGGCCGCCTTTGATTTAGCCCTAAGCTATGTCGAGACGCACGCCTCCTCTAAACTGACATACATCACGTTTTTAAGATGTTGGTGCAATATCGCTTTCACAAGCAGTTTTTCTTCACTGGATCTGAAAAATATATAACTGAATCTTATAAACTAAAAGCGAAAAAAATTTTTTTGCATAAATTAGACTGAAATTCATATTTATGTATATAACACAGGCCTGCTGCTAATTTAATTTAATCATTTTGATACTTTCTTAATCCTTTTATTTTATTAAGTATTATTATCACATTTTATTACTGTATTATTATTAACTGCAAAATAACATAGATTTTTATTTTTAAGTATGTTTTTCTTGTACTGTACTTATAAAACTTTTTTTTTTATTAACCGGATTTTTGGATTAGTAAGACGCTACTGTATTGGTAAATATCAGTCAAAGAAGAAGAATACCCCAAAACAGCTTTTACAACACCAGACAGCTGCAGTTTCCAATTCCGGGCCATGCTCTTCTACCTGAAATGTACACCAGCAATGTTACAGTTGATGGTTCAGGTCCTGGATGGATATGTGGGTGAGTTTACTATGGCGTTTCTCAACTATGTGGTTATATGGTCGGAGTTATGGGAGGACCACATAAAATTTCTAACATCTGTCCCTCCTGCTTGAATGTCTTGCTATAAATCTGCTAACATGTGCAAACAGGCCACCTCGGTAAAGCCTATATTTTTTGGGACACCTGGTATATTAGAACGGTAGCTATCCAACTCCAGAACAGCTCAATCTTATTGACAGTAATCCGCATCCTTTCACTTGAAAACAGTTACGTAAATTTTTGAACTGATTAATTGGTTGCGTGAATATATTCAAACATTTTCAGTGATCACAGCTCCACTTACCGAACTACTTTCACCTACTCAAAAATTCCCCTGGACATAAGAACATTTCAATAGCTTCAGCAAAATTAAAACTAGTTTCCGCAAATACCCTGCGCTTGCATGCCATGTTCAAGCCATCACCTTTATCTGCAAACATATGCGAATGAGAAAGGATTATGCATAATAATCTTTCAGCTTAGTGACAGTGGTAGTAAGCAAATAATGAGCTACAGTAACGCAAAATTCAGCCCAATTGTCACTATGACGTTATTGAGCAAAAGTGTATATATGTCATGTGGTCAGTGAAAAGATACAGGCTGTTCTTACGATATCAGTGTTTCACACTTCTAATGGACACCAGATGTCTAGTCTGGCTGGGGACTACGGTGGCTGAGCGGTTAGACTGCTCACCTCCCACCAAGGCAAACCGGGTTCATTACCAAGCGGGTTCACTCCAGATTTTCGCAAGTGGGAAATGTGCTGGATGATGCCGCTGGTCGGCGGGTTTTCTCTGGGTTCTCCCATTTCCCCCACCCTTTCATTCTGGCGCTGCTCCATACTCACCTCACTTCACCCCTCATCGGCTCTGAAGACCTCGATGTTAAGTGTCACCCAAATCTCTTCACTTACTTACTCACTCACTCTAGTTTGGCTACTTAACACTAAAGGGGCAAAAAGCAAGCTCACATGCTGGGTCTTGTCCTTACCATCATTTGATCTTGAAGTGCAACATGTACTGGAAAAAGAGAATCAGCTAGCTGATACCCTCTCAAGGTCGCCTGGGGACACAACAGTGCATGACGAGGAGGAGTGGAAAGCCATTCTTCCCCCTTCTCCATCTCCCACCCAACCTGCTGATACCAAGAGTGTCAAATGTGCGCACTCCTAAAGAACTCATGTTACCGAAGTTATATGAAAGGTTAATTTTGAAGTGCAACAGACTTGCCCTGTAGTAAGTAAATAGATAGCCAAATATGCACAAAGTGTGGTTGAACAATGGCATTAAAATACGGGTGCCTTAAAACATGCATAAATGCAAACAGTGACCGTTGGACCACATACGTGCCACATGAAACAAGACAACTTGTGCTAAAATAGGCACACAGTAGTGATTGGACAGGATACCCTAGTACCTTTTATAAACACAGAAATGCTCAGAAATACTTTGAACAATTTTTTTTTTTACTGAGATTGGTGCGCCGCAATGTGTTTTAACTTTCAGCTTCTACTATTAGTCGCTGTGATGCTTGGGAAGTGTTATTTCTCCAAGCAACTCCTCCAAGCCTTGTCCTTCTTCTCCTTGTTCCCCTCCTACTCCCATCACTGTCATGCCCCGCGTCGGGCCAGCAATTGTAGGAACTCTGTGTAACCTGAGTCTCTGTCACTTCGTATGAACTTCTGCTACAGGCATGTAGTCACCTTTTGATATTTGGTTGGTGGTAGTGTGTTCTGTGTACCACCATCTCAGGGCAGGCTGAGATGGCTGGCATTCCTCATTAGTCTGTACGTATTTTTTCCCCAAATTTCTGTTTACGCTGCATGTCATTTAGATTTCTGTTTGGCATAATGTTTTAGGTGTTTAATTTAAGGTATCTGATTTTGTGTTTGGCACATGACCTCCTGTCATGGGACAATATCAGTTGTTGAGTTTCTCGCACAGGCAAATTGAGCCGTAAGCCACTGCATTCCTTGCTTCTGATAGCAAGTTTGAATTTGGACATGTCACTTAAATTGTTATGCTTTGTTCTAGCTTGAATTTACCATAATTTCAGATTTAGCTCCTTGCTACGGCGAGTGTGACTTGATTAGTACCATTCAGGGTTTTCAACCTTGGGTTCCGATGCAATTATTTGCTGATCCAAACCCTGAATGAGGTAATTCTTGTGGTCATGACTTTAATTGGCAATCTTTTTCTTGCCCGTTTTGATGTAGACCTAGAGTTCTGCAAATTTAAATTATGCGGTTTGAGCTGGTCTCTATTTTCACGTCTTTTATCAGGAAACTACCTGCATCAGCAAATGCAATTTATGCTTTTGAATCACTTAACAAATTCTCAAGTCATTTTATGTCTCTTTGTTAATGTAATTTTGAAATTCTTGTTTTTATAGCATTTGGTTATCTTCCTTCTTTGTATAAGTCCAATAATTTTATTGGATCATTTAACAGACACCTACTTCTCTGCTATTTTTGTAGGTGCAAACCATTTTCTTTATTTTAATTTTTACTTGTGCACAGTTGCACCACCATTAACTTGTACTGTAGTACAACTTTAATTGGCCCAAAATATCACGTGACACACACCAATTTGTATGCGAGTGTGTGCAATGTAGTTGTTTGAAAAGCTACCATTCTGAGAGAGTGAACTACAAATGCCATGTTTTCCTACTGAGCCATTTGAATCTGTAGCGCTTGATTTCTTGGACCCATACCCATGCACTTAAAACAATAAACTCTTCATTACGGTTGTTATCTATTTATTCTCCAGATGGGTTGAGGGGTATCCTGTTTCAAGTGAATATGCTAAAAATCTGCCAAAAGTACTAGAAAAACCACTGATAACTGCACACAATTCACTGGCAAGAAGTGGCGTGAGTATTGTACAAAGTGGGGAGTTCATAATACCACTGCTGTGTATCATCCAAATGCAAATCGAACAGAAAGTCACAACCAGGAATTAAAAACACTGTTACGCCTGCACGTGGGTGATTATCTCGCTTCGTGGGCTGACCACCTGCCTGCCACACTCTTTACCTTTTGCAAACGAACGAACCTCCCCACGAGCAAAACATCAAAAGAGCTTCTCCAAGGTAGCCAACTTCCCCTCCCTGGAGAGTTTGCGCATGCGTCGAGAGAGCAGAGCGTGCGATCACCAGCGGCGCTATGCAGCACAGTGGCTTCCTGTCACTACTAGCCCACTGCCAAAATACAGCCCAGCCAATGTATTTATATATGGAACCGTCACTTGTGTACCTCTACCAAAATATTCAGCACGGGGCTCACCCCCAAATGGAGTGGTTCACACCAGGTGATATGCCACCTCTGGGATACATGCTACTTGGTGTGTATGGGTAAGCAATGCTGCATCCCTGTCCACTGAAAATCGAGATGACCTGTGCAGCATGGATGCTGCTCTAGGCGTTGCGATGCCCGATAGTCCCAAGGCCCAACCCATGGATGGTGTTCAAACAATGCCACCATTACAGTGCAACAACCCAGATGCATTGGTGCCAGAGTCCACTGATGGCAGCATATTTCGATGCCTGCTCAGCCCTGCAACACATGGTGTCCAGATGCCCCCTGGGGTTGCAGATGACATAGTCAGTAAGCGTATTGACAACACCTGCTGTTGTAGCTGCACCTGTTCCCACCATTACCAATCCAGCTGCTCCAGCTCCAATGGACTGCTGCAGCATGACACCCAGCGTAGTAATGCCTGTCCACGATGACATAGCCCAAGGCATGAAAACCAGAGTCACCTGCTGGGAATCCTGACACACTGGTGACATACCTGCCCAGCAATACTGCAACACCAATGGGATGCCCGGGGTCCATCACAGCGAGTGAAGCCCCAACAGACCTCAAGGTGGACACGCCCATGCATAGTGTTGGGGATGCCCAGCCACCCACTCCATGTCTCTTGCGACCATCCTGCATGCTGTGTGGTGATGCCAGGCATAGAGCCCCCCCTTAACCCCCTCAAAAACAGATAGGAAATCCACACAATGTTTTATCACATCTACTGCAGAGGTTCCCTTGGTTGCTGGGGTAAAGCTTTGTAGTTGGGCTTGGTGGGCGTATCACAGGTATTGGTCACCAAAATGCAATTCTAAGGCTGTCACCAGTGTGGAGTACTCCATTTGATATCACTCTGTCAGGGAGTGCAGTATGCTAAATACAGGTCCCCTCACTATAGCTGCAAGACAATACGCCGACTGTTTATTAGTTCAACCATTTAGAATAGCAAAAATCTTGAACTAATGCTGGTATTTGCACAAAGTTGACTGGCCATCATAGGGTGCAGGCTTAATTGCTTTTATTGCCTTTACCCATCCCTGGCTGAAGCATAGACACACTGCAAAACTGCTAGGCCTCTCTTGCGATAGCTGTACTTGCAGTGACCTCTACCTTCTCCTAGCTACCCACATTCACCCGCTCAGTGGTGAGTGAGTGAAGAATGTTGGGTGGCTCTTAACATTGAGGTCTTGAGAGCTGATAAGGGTGAGGCAAGGTGAGTATGAAGCAGTGCCGGAATGAAGGGGCGGGGAAAACAGGAGATCCCCGAGACAACCAGCCGACCAGCAACATCATCCGGCACGATTTCCTTGTGCGAAAATCCGGAAGCGACCACGCTGGGAATCGAACCCTGTTTGCCTTGTTGGGAGGTGAGTAGTCCAACCACTACAACACCGCGGCCCCTAGCTCAGTGGTAATTGGTCTCATTCCTCCCTAGCCGCTTATCCAGAGTACTTTCTCCCATGCTGCTGTAGGAATTTCTGCCATTTTTCCTTGAGAGCACTTCCTTTCTGTTCAACAATGTCCACTCTCTCACTTTCACTAGTTATTCTTTCTTTAACACTGTCCATTCTTTCATTAACATTATCCATCTTTTTATAAACATTGTCCATTCTTTCACTAACACTCAATTTTCTTGTCCACACAGTCTATTTTGTTATTCACTAACTCACTAATACCTTATATATTTTGGATTATATTTTCATTCACACTATTATTTTTTGTCCGCTACTTTGCTAACACCTTCTATTTTCCTGTCCACTACTTCGCTAACATTGTCTATTTTCTTTCTACTATTATGCTAAAGCTGTCTAATTCGCTATTTACAGTTTCGTTAATGCAATCAACAAAACTATTAATTTGGCTATTTACACTTGCACTAACAACCAATATTTAGAAACTCAGCCCTTCAATAAAAGCTTGCAGACCTTTATATTTGCCAATGTTTTTCTTGTTAGCATTCACAAAACTCAATTTATTTTGCGGACTGCTACTTATAGAATATTATGAGTCTAGTTACTAATTAATAGCGTCCTCTACAGCCTTATTTACAAAATGATAAATTAGTCAAAATGCCTCCAACCCACTTCCCTAACACAAGTGTTACAAATTTTTGAAGTCTGTTGCCTTAGTCATGTTATTTAAGGGATGCAGATAATAATTAAATAAAATAGTTAATAATTTAATTTTAAAAAATCCAAAATTATCATTTTCAAAACAATGACTATCACTTGCTATTTACAGCTAATATTTATATAAATACCTCTCATCTTGCAGAAATCAAATACTTAAAGCCAGTCTTTAAAAACAGTTTTCTAACATTAACTGAATTATTATTAAAATGATACATTTGCTATCTAACAGGTTTAGGATTTATGATCAAATCTGTATCACTACCTTATTCAGTCCCATCTTAGCTCAATCCAGATATCACTAGCGTTTCCTGCCCAGAACGTTGTGGAGAACCCTGAGCACTCCTGTACACATGCATACTCTACTTTTCTGGTAACTCACCTCCCACAGCACTCTCGATTTCTCGCCCATACCTGCTGTACACACATTGCCCGCCGCAGTTTTCTTTCACCTTTGATTCACTCTTTACTGCACTTTGCCTCTGTAAACCACAGACTCCTGACTCCCTGGGTGTGACGCTATTAAAAGGGGCCGGCACTCAATCAAGAACAATTTTCACACATCGGTCAGCAAGAAGCTGGGAGACGTCCAGAAAGCTTGCGCAACAGGCAATACCCGCCGACAATGCCAGCAAGGGTGAAAGGGGTGGTAGCACCAACTTATCTCAGCATCAATTTTCCTCCCTTCCCCTCTGGCATCATAGAGGGTCCGCCAAGAGTGTAAGGGTGAGTCAAGCACGGCAAACAACCCCCTGATGTACTGAGAAGGGACGCTCTCCCAGCACAGAGAAGGGGGGAGGTTCCATGTGAAACAACACAAAGTAAGGAATAGAAATGAGTCACATCACTTTATCTAGAATACGGAACTGCTTCTTCATTCTCCCTCTTGACCTTGGTTGGTTATTTCCTGTTTATAGGTAGAGCTGTATTTATGGAAACAAAGAGGGGCGGAGAGAAGTATTGATTGCCTGAGCAACTATAAGTGGGGAGATAGCGAATGGTAAGGGAAGGTGCCCTTGCAAAAAGAAGATGGAGCCATACCATGGAATGAGCAAATTAATTTTACACTCAGCAGTTGGTTCGTCTACAGAAAAAGCATTTTGCCTTCAACACTGTTAATATTTCAAATGAGGACAAATAAATGTTGCTATTTGTACCTGTAATACATTGTGCGATCAGGTTTAGAGGGCTACCATTTACATGGTTTAGTTAAGAGAGCTATAACATGTGTGTATTTTCATTTTCATTACCAGAATTTACAAATGAGGGACAGCAAAAAAATATGGTTTCCTCAATTATCAGTGAATATTGCTTATTCCTTATTCTAATTTTAATAGTGATACATGGTCAAGTGTGGAAAATGCAGCAGTCAGATGTGTTGCACTGTATTTTTTTGTCAACCTGTCAATTATGGTATGGGTAATAATATTCAGAAAATACATGATGTCCACCAAGTCAGTGTACGATAACACTGCATGAAATGATAGCGCACAATTAATTTTGATTATAATAATGATTTACTATAGCAATAATTTATCTCACCAACTTCAGCCATGCAACATGAGCGAGTATACCTGTTTTTCGACATGTAAAAAAGTTATTTTGGTCTATTTACTGCTGCAGTCTATGATAAACCACTCAAACTTTGACATAAATTACTTCACAACCTACTGTATCAGCATGACAAATTTGACTTGACACTTCGAAACGGCCATGGTTGCAGAACCTCGTTTGCTTCTTTGGCAAGCGTGAACAGGTTATCCAGCGAGACTGTAAATCAAGTTTTCTGGAAATTTACCATACTGTCCTAAAAATTCCCATACACCAAAGAAAACATACGAGAATCAATCAAGTAGAATCTAAGTTGTGTAGCTTATCTGTGAACGTTCCGGGTGTACTTAAAACTGGTTTTACAATAAGACGACATGAGGTGCAACGCTAACAAACACTTTTAGAATCCTATATATTAAATGTTTATTCTCTGTTATCTTCCAAATGCCAACAAAAGCAACATCAAAATTTTGTGCAATGTATTTGTCAAAGACGCATTGGCCTGCTACAAACAGCCAGCCAGCTACCTCTGCCTACAGCTCATCACAATATTACAATGTGTCACATTGAGCTTTGTAATATGAAACCAGGATGATAATAATTCACAAAAAACGTGCCATTTCATGTTCCATACACACAGAGAGTGGTTTGTAACTGCAGACCATTTTAACTAGAGAAATAAGCCTAAATTATAAATACTATCTATACTGGAAGTAACAGTATTTGTAAGAGCTTTTCACATAAAAAAAAAATGTTGCCAGAGTAAATCATTAGAGACCAAAATTTTAAATAAAACAAATAAAACTATAAACAAAATAACAGCACAGCTGCTTACCACTGCAGAAAATATAAATAATCACATTATTTATTTCCTTCCATTATAAAAAATTATATTTGAAAAAAAAAATTGTGGTACACAAGTAACATAATTTTCTATTGCGTTTTACACACATCCAAATAACTCTTGACCATGGTTAACCATCCTGTAGCATGAAATTATGACCACAGGCAGGAAAATAAGGCCCACCATTAAAATTATAAATATTATTTTACTTCACTAAAACATATTATATAAATGTAACTACTAATACACACAAACTAAAATGATCACCTTAAAAGACCCAGTACACACACCATGCTTGACGCGCCTTCCCCTGACCTGGCCCGCTACAATGCCGGAGGAAAGGTGCCCCCCCCCCCCATACACCAACCTTTTGGAGCGATTGGCAGCATTGATTCATTGTGTGAGCTTTCTGGATATCTCTTCCCCTCCGCATGGGCCAACATGTGGAGATTGTTCTCGATAGAGCACCGGCCCCTATAAATAGCGCCCCATCTGGGGGTTAGCAGGCTGTGGTAGCCACTTGGTGAAGTCTGGCGAGTAGTGAATGAAGAAGAGGACCAATAATAAAGGTGAGGGAGACTGCAGCAAATGTCTGTGTGATCTGCGGCAGATGTTTGTGTGATAGACAGCGAACAACAAAGTGTGCGAGTGCTGCGGACAGCAAATTACCTGATGAGTAGAGTGTGCATGTGGAGTGCTCAGGGTGCTCTAGAATACTCCGGATAAGGAAGACTGGTAGTATCTGGATTGAAATAAAGTGGGACTTCAATAAACGAGTGATGCCAACTTGAATGTAAATACTGAAACTGTCAAACGGCAAATATATAATTTTAATAGTGGTTTAGGAAATGTTAAAGAACTGTTTAAAAAGAATGGTTTAAGGTGTTTGTTTTCATTAATTTCTGTTAATATTAGCTGTAAATAGCTACTGATAGCCATTGTTGTCAAGATAAAAAGTTAAAAAAAAATTTGGATTGTTTATAAATAAAATTAGGAAATTATTACTAACTCTTTTATTGAATTAAGACCTCCATCCCTTAAAGAACCTCTGGCTATGCCAACAGACTTTTTGAAAACGTGCAACACTGGTGTCAAACAAGATGGAGACATTTTGATTAACCAATTGTTTTGTAAATAAGATTGTACAGAAGACTATAAATTATTGGTAAACTCATAATAATAAATGTAGTATGCCACAAATTTAGTAGTTTTGTGAATGCTAATGAGGAAAATGTCAGCAGATAGAGAGGCTTTGCATTGAAGGGTTAAGTGAGAAAAAAAAAAAAGTTAATAGCCAAATAAATTGTGCTGTAGAATGTGTTAATGAGAATGTGAATAGTCAAAATAGCAGTGTTAGTGAATCTGTAATAAGTCAAATTGGTAGTGTTAGTAAATTGGTAGACAAGAAGATAAACAGTGTAAGCAAAGAAGTGAACAGAAGAATAGACAGTGTTAGCAAAGTAGTGGACAGAACAAAAAACAGTGTTAGCTAAGTTATGGACAGGGAAATAGTGTGAATAAAAATGTAGACAGTAAGATGGAAAGTATTAGCAAATTAGAGAATAATAAATAGTGTGGACAAGAAAATTGACAATGTGAGTGAAAGAATGGGCAGTGAGAGTGTAAAATTGGACAGTAATGATGAAAGGATAGACAGTGTTGAGTATAAGGTGGATTAGGAGGTGAGCTCCCTCAAGAAGGAATGGTAGGAATTCTACAGCAGCAGCAAAGAAGATGCTCTGAGTCATTGTCTGAGGAGGGACTGCGATTGACCACAATCGAGCTGATGAATGTGTGCAACGAGAAGAAACTAGAGGAAACAGCCAATAAAGCTATAGCAGGAGAAGGTCAGAAGTTATGCAGTATGGGTACACCTCAGCCAGGGGTAATGGTGTCACAATTAAGCCTGTCACCAATGATAGACAGACACCTTGGTGCAAATACAAGAACCAGTTCAAGATCGTAGCCACCTTAGATGGTTTCACTGATAAGCAGCAGGCATACTACCTCACAGCTCTACTGAGAAGACCTGCATTGAGCATACTGCAGTTCCGCATAGAAAGACACTGATTAGAGTACTCCACACTGGTGTTAGCGCAGGAGCTACGTTTCGGCGACTGACACCTGCAACACGCCCACCATGACCAACTGTGAAGCCACACCCAGCATCAAGGGGAAGAACTGCAGGAGCTGTGGCAGGACATCGTACAGCTGCCACACCTGTCTCTGGTACGATGCTCTGAGGAGGCATGCAATCGCTGCAGAACCTTGCCATCCCTCACCTAAAAGGCCTGAGTGTTAGTCATGTGGACAGCGGGGGCATCTGACAGCCAACTGTTCTCAAGAGCAGGGGCAATTAGGAAACAGGCAGCAAGGGGCAGTTGAGTGTGCAACATCTATGAAAATGTGTAAAAACTAATCTTGAGAGGCAAAGGTCAGTGATTCCTGGAGAAAAGGCTCCAATGTTCTTGCAGGTGAGTTCGGTGAAACAGGACATTGATGCAATATTGGTGGAGGGAAGCGTGAATGATGTTTCTTACCAGATGGTCGTTGACTTAGGGGTGATTGAAACTATGGTAAGACCAGACATCCTCGGGCTTTCCTCCTCAGTCATCACCCAATTACAACATGGAACAGTCTTATTTGACTACAGAAACAGGTAAGACCACACAGTTAGAGATAAGCAAAGGTTACAGATTAAACTTGGTAACCATGGTATAGAGAATGATATCTACATAGCAGAAACATAGGATGAATGCTTTCTGTGACTTGATGTTATGAAAACTAGGGTTCTATATTGACACACTACTGTGTTGACACGAGATTAGTCCTCATCAATGAGCTGCCTGGTGGTATGTAGTTAGTCCACTGTGCTCCCTGCTTCTAGCAAAATTGTTATCCCAGGCAGATGCTGGGGAAATATTTGACGGTTTGCCAGCAAGGATGATTAATTTATCAAACATTGCAGCTCGGCTTGCAGAGCGGGCAATGATAGGGGTTTGCAAGCAGATCTCCCAAGAACTTTGCAGCAGTCCATAATTGAGAAGGACAGAACCAATTGAATGCCTTGTCAGCAGTTCCTGTTTTCACATAAGAAAATAACTTATACGCTCTATGAAAAATACTTGCTGAATTTTTACTTTATTTCCAAGAAAAAATATGATAAATAATATATATCCTTGTTTGTACAAGTACGTATACAAGAACGTATTATGCACTTGTTCAAGATTTGTCACTCTCTCAAGTAATCCTATTCTTCGGTACAAAATGGAGATGGCATACTGATGAGGCAACCTGAAACCTAGACACAATGCAAGTTCCTTAAAATTTCCTTGAATAAGGAAAATAAGCTGATTCTCATCATCATTGAATCAGGGGACCTTGCTGGCCATGACAACAGTAATTCCACAGACACTTTCAAAAACAGGTCAGTTATCACTAGTTCCCTAAAACCCCTTACAGTATTATGTTCTTGCTCAAGATTTGCCATTCTCTCAAGGTAACCTATTCTTTGGTACATAATGGAGGTGAAAAATTGACAACCTTGTTTGAAGTGACACACAGGTTCCCAGCATTGTCTCCAAAAGTCCAGCATTCTGCAGCATCAATCATCTGAGAATGTGCAAACCACCCGATGTGGTGTCGCATAAGGCCTCCCTTTTGTTTGGTCATATGGTTATGAATACAAAAATATGTCAATGCCAGATCAGTGGTGAGACAGTTGGGTACATTCCTAAACTACCTGCAATAAACAATCAATACTGTTAAGATGGTTTTGAGTGTTTGGTGCCTCAAACAAGTACAGGATCAATGTACACTGTAACAAATGGTGACGGGAGACTGCAAGGGACTGAGGACATCCCAGTTTTATATATGTAACGTGTTAATACTGAGATGAAGGTTTAATATTCTATTAACTTCCTTCCACACCACCTTTTTCAAGTTTTAAATATATTGAAGATATTTCATGAGGTTCAAACTGTATATATGTTTTGTTGTTATATAAATATTAAAGATCTTAGTTTCCACAGTAAAATATGTACTTCTATTATTTATGAACAATATATACATCTGTATATTATGTGAAGCTAATCTTAACGTACTTAATTTATAATTGAGAAAATAATAAAGAATTTATAAATACAATAATTAATTTAGAATTGACACACTAATAAAGAATTGACAAATACAATGGTATAATGTGGTTTGAAACTAGAACTTCTAAAATATATAACTTACCTATCATGAGCAAAAATGCCAAAGATTTGTTATTCATAATACTACACTCACTTGATTTACCACTTACCGTGAGAATGTTGAATTCTTCTACTGAACACCGTATATGCCATTCAATTGGTGGAGGAGTACGGTCAAATGCAAATGTTATCTCCCGCTGCATTTCAGTAGGATCAGACTAGAAAAAGTATGATTGTAAAATTAAACTAATTAAATTCTAAGCTTTAAAACTCACAAAGTTATTAGAGAATATGGCTACATTATTACACAAAAAGATTTAAATTTAAATATCTTGAAAGAATTCCACTTTCATAATAACATGCCATAGCCATTATAGAAGAAGAAAGCAACCATAAGTTATAGCTGGTCAAATTATTATCAATTTACTAAACAAAGATGAAATCATTACAATGGAGCAGCTGAGACAAAACTAAAGAAACATGTGTCAACATGCATTTCAATACCATTGTAATACTCATGTTGTTACTGGATTTGAGAATCTATATTTCGTCAAACTCGTGTATAACCTTGTACCAGTTTGCTAATAGTTTAAAGCATAATATTTTTTAATAAGATTTTGAACATAAGAAGATACAGTGCTAATTGCAATTACACTTATTTGCAAAATGTTGATCACCTTGAATTAATTGCATGAGTACCATGAAGGTTGCCACGCAGTATAGTCATAGCCTGACATGTGTCCCATTTGCGTTTAATGCTGCTTGCTTGCGCAGATGTGCCACTAGGGAGCATACATGTCTCTCTATCATAGCTGCAAGACACAGAATAAGGCCTAAGTAGAGGATCTGGGTGCACTTCTGTAAGAAAGTTTGAGTATAGGGAATTTTGTTTACTGGTTTGCTTAGAGGGGGCCATAAGAATTATTTTTTACTCAAGTGTTTTTTCGATACCTGGTACATTTTCTAGAAGTGATATCACGAAAGATGGCTACTATTTCACATTAAATTTTACATTTTTTACCCTATATTCGGACATATTGTGGCTAATTTTGGGTTTACACTTAATATATTGGTATAACTGAAGTCACAGAAGTTGCATTTTGATAAATGCTTTATTGTTTCAACCAAAAATTAGTATTATTCTGAGAAATATAAAAAAAAAAAAAAAATTGCAAAATGCAACTTAAGTGACTTCAGTTATATAAATATATTAGGTGTAAACCTAAAGTTAGCCACAACATGCACCAATATAGGGTAAAAAACAAAAATTTTATGTGAAATCGCTGCCATCTTTCATGACACCATGTCACGGCAGCCTGTGTCTACCAGTACTCTATCCAGGTGGTTCGCAGAGTGGGACCTGTTGTCACAGTGTCCCTTGCAACGTCTACCATTATGGCCTGAGCATTGCCGAGCACGTGTGACCTTCTGCCAGGAACGGGCAGCATGGCAGCTTGCAGATTGGCGATGAGTGGTGTTCAGTGACGAATAAGGTTCTGTCAGGATACAGTTGACCACCAAATTCGAGTCTAGAGGAGGCCCTAGCCAGCAAAGTGATCCACATTTTATTGTAAAGTGACCAATGAGAGGTGTCAAGGTATGAGGTACCATTTCCTACAATTCCTGCACCCCCCTGGCGTGATTGAAGGAACCCTGATGACATGGTGATACATCCAGGAAATTCTGTGACCATATACACTCCCCTCCTGGTCCAGCTTGACAACTCCATTTTACAGCAGGATAATGTCCAGCCTCACACACCTCAGGTGTGTCTGGCCTGCCTTCGTGATGTCAAAATGATTCCTTGGCCAGCAAGGTTACCATATCTCTCACCCATCCAGAATGCTTGGGATCAAAGCGGACTGCAACTTCGGCCAACGTCAACTACAGCAGATTTGGAGAGTCAGTTGCACCAGCTGTGGCAGGATCTTCCTCAGAACATCCAACATCTGTATGCCTCCATGCACGACCATGTCTCCATGCTACGGGTGGCCGAACACCATACCAAGTGCATCCTACAAGTGTTGGTCCCCTGAAATACATGTGTGGCGTGGTACAATATTTTGGGTTTTTCTCTACACATACTAGCAGGTCCTGTGCCTGTACCCACTTACGTGGCCCTGCAATGGCACCTTCAGTGTAATCAAGTTTTTTTTTGCAAATGAGTGTATTTCATTCTAGGTATTATCATTCTAATAATACCCAGTATCTCCAATTAGCTTTGTGCTTAAACATCACACAATTAATATTACATGAAAAGTTGGACTTTAATCAATGTTGAATAATAATCAACGCAGAGTTTTATGGTTAACGAATGAACATACTAAAACATGCAAACATGAATAATGCTATAGAAAATAATTATTTCATGCAGAAGACAAAAATGTAACAATAGTACTTACTTTTCTCTGAACAATCTTGAGAACAGACTCTACCCACTTCCTCATTGACTTGCCATTAACGGTGTCAAGGAAAGTATGTAACTTCTCAAGTAATTCTGGCTGTCTCTCAAAGTCATAAAAATGATGGTCTACCCAATGCCGTATTACATTAAGAACCCTGTTATGAATACAATAATAATCATACATAGGTATTACACGTACAAATAAACTATAAAACACCATGCACAAAACCCAAAATAATAATAAAAACATTAATATTCAATCAAAAAGGAAAGATGAATTAATACAAGAAAAATACTTAAAGTTATCTCTGAACACCAGAAAATAATATTTTGATGTTGAATTAGACAGCAGTCAGCGCACATATTTAAAACAATTAGTACACACTTTCTGGATGATTTCAAATAGGACAAGAAGACAAGTATCAAAATTGATATAGATTGTAAGAGAAAGTGAGCCCAATTTTGACTTTTCTGCTTTTCAAGAGATGAATCTGTGCTGCCCACATCACAGTTCCCATTTACTGGAACACCAGGTGTATATTAAAATGGTCAATGAAGTCTTGGCCGGGAACCATCCACTTTAGCTACAGTGTCAAAATGTTTACACAAAAATTGTGGGACCTTGTTTGAAAGGAACCAAAAAGGTATACTGGACTGGAAATAATTAATGCTAGTTACAAAATAAACCAACAGTGATATGAAAGTTCTGTGGATGAGCTTAAAGCATATTTGGCAGCAAGTCGAATTATTTCATAGGTAAAAAAAATCTAAAGCTTCACATACTGGTCACAACAAGCCATTATTCACAGAACATTTTTTTCTTAAACAATGCCATTCAAAAAATTTGCTAAACTGTCAAAATGTTTACAGTTTTCAGACAATGCAAATAATAACCAAGATGACAGGCTACACAAAGTGAGGAATGTTATTGACCATGTGAATACATAGTTCAGAACATTTTTTGCACCTGGTTAAAACATTGATGTTGATGAAAGTATGACGAAGTTCAAAGGTTGGCCAAGTAAAAAAAACAAGAAGTTACTGATATAACTAATGAGCCTAATTTCCTTTACATGGGTGCAGATAATTTTTAATGCAATTCTTAAAAGCTTTGATAACCTCGTGCTATAGGCTAGTGTGCAATCAACCGTATTATGGAGGTAGGATTCGGAACGTCAACTTCAGATGTAATTAGCCTAATGTTATGAGTAATTGGATTCACTAACCTGAAATATATACATGACCATCATTTTGAAAATAAGTGCCTGAGGCACTAAAAAAATGTTAGTTTACATTACTTACAATAGTGCTACTTGTGTGTCAAATTAAGTGGAAATTTGTTGATTGGTCCTCGAGATATGGCATTAAAATCTTATTTTGGGCTGTATTACAAAATTGCCTAAAAATAAAGGTTATGTATACAATGCTTCTATGTCAGCACAAATTTTGGTTGAATTTAGTTCACTTCATAAATCATGTAAGTTTACATGACTTTCTGTAGCATTAATGGTGTGAAAAAATTGATGCAAATCAGTTTAATCATTCCAGAAATATGGCAAATTGTTTAATTTTCTCATCACCTGGCACTATTATGCAAAAAGGCCAACAAAAGAGTAACTATGTATGCCTAATCTATGCTTCTAATGAATACGGTTAGCGTACAAAATTTGGTTGAATTTTGAACTATTTTGTAGAAATAACATAATAATCTAAATTCATTATATAAACATCATTAAGAAGGGCTGCCAACCCACAAACATGTTAATTTACTTACATTACTGTAGTATTACTTGTGGAAAAATGTTTGGGAATTAGTTGATTGGTTCACGAAATATGGCATAAAACATCCATTTTTTTCATTTTACAATCTTCATAAATGGAGGACAAAAATGTTGTGTGTTCGCAGATTTGATGACTGTCATAGATGCTGTCAGTATATAAAGTTAAGGTATAATCAGTTACATAGTTTTGTAGAAATTGCACACTAAGCCAAAATGTTTTTACAGCCACAATGCTCAAAATAACGTACTTCCACACTTAAAACATAAATTAATATGGCCTACCACAACTTCTTTGCAAAATTGGGAAGAAATCAATTGGATTGTTTCCCGAGATATGACATGAAATCTTAATTTTTCCATGTACCCTACGTGAAATGATTGAGAAATGAGGCACTTTAAAGACAAATTTGATGATTACAATAGATACTGCCTACATAAAAAGTTAAGTTGAAAGTTGTTTTGTAGTAGATAAACTGAGCTACAATGTTTATATGGCCCCCATTTTGAAAATAAGTGACTGACATAAACAAATATATTAATTTACATGGCCTGCCATAGTGATACTTGTTTGCCAAATTTGGTAAGAACCTGTTAGTTTTTACTGGAGATATGACACACATTTTTTTGTCAAGTAATGGTATCTCACAAAATAATGGAAAAAGAGAATTTTTGTGGACACATGTGATTGTAGTACTATATACTGCCAGCATACAAAGTTAAGTTGGAATTAATTAAATGGTTTCGACGGCATAGCATACTAAGCAAAAATAACTTTATGACCGCCATTTTTTAAATAAATATCTAACTTACTTAAAACATACCAGTTTACATTACCTGCCTAAGTAATACTTGTAGGCCAGATTTGGTAGTAATCCGTCAATTTTTTCTGAGATAAGACATAAAAATTGATTTATTAGCATAGTGCTATCCTACAAAATGGCAGGCAGAAGAGGGTCAATGGGGACACATTTTATATTTGTAATATAAAGGTGGATTTTGAGCAATTCAAACTGCAAGAGACAATCCTTGAAAGGATAAGGAGCCAAAAATGTCTAACGGACATAAGAACGGAAATACATGGGTTCCTCGCTAGAGGGTGGTACTGTTCCCCATGATGGCCATGCGGTCACGTATCGGCAACATGAGGCATCCGCTTCACTGCTGTTGCAGACTTACCCTGAAGTGGACGTGTGTAGTGTAGTGCAGCCCTGTGGGACGATGGCCCGGTATTCCAATCGGGAACAGGCCAACATGCACTTTACATAAGGACAGGCAAATGGTAATTGGCGGGAGGCAGCACGGCTGTGCCGGAAAAATTATTCCCGCCGACAGCAACCACACCGCATAATGTTTGCAATAGTGTTTCACCGTTTGTGTGAGATAGGCTCATTTGCGGGAATGGGTAACCATAAAGGGAGAGTGCGCCAGGTACATACACCAGCCTTGGAGGAACATGTAAACAACACTGTGGAAGATGACCTTGGTATCAGCACCAGGCAGGTGGCCTGCCAGCACGGGGTAAGCCAGATGACTATGTGAAATATTCTCCATGTATCACTTGCAATGTGTGCAGTGTTTATTACCGACAAACTTTCCTCCGCTGGAATGGTTTTGTCGCTGGTTTGTTGCACAGGCCACCACAATTCTGAGATTTCTGTCATCCAATCTATTCACAGATGAGGCCAGCTTTACGAGGGGCAGTATCATGAACCCTCCACAACACCCATCTGTGGTCTATGCAGAATCCTGGTGGTATGGTGGCAGTAAACCATCAGCACTGGTTCAGCCTCAATGTGTGGACAGGGATTATTGGTGACCGCCTCGTGGGACCAGTCGTCCTTCCACAAAGCCTCACAGGCAAGGCACACCTGCATTTCCTGTGGGTGACTCCGCCTCCCCTGCTGGAAGAGGTGCCTTTGGTGGTAGGAAGGGTTATATGGCTGCTACTTGACGGTGCTCCAGCTCACTTCCGCATTACCCTGCAGAGGCATCTCAACGTCGTCCCTGGTCAATGGATTGGATGAGGTGGTCAAGTAGCAAGGCCCGCCCAGTCACCAGACCTCAACCCTTTAGATTTCTACCTGTGGGGGAAACTGAAAGGTGTCGTGCATGCGGAGCCCATCTCGGAATTGCAGACACTGGACCAACGCATTCCTGCTGCCTGTGATGCCATTCGGATGCAGGATGGCACATTTGAACATTTGCAGCAGTCACTGCTGCGGTGCATACGCGAATGCTTAGAGGCCAGTGGGGGCCACTTCGAACATCTCATCTAACGATGGCCTCATGACGGCATGTAGTGCATTGCATTAAACTGTACAGGAATGATATTATAATAAATGGTCTCTAGCATAAACACCATGCATTTCTGGACTATGTCCATATGACCGTTTTTGCTTCTTATCGTCTCAGGGATCATCTTCTGCAGTTTGTCCCCTTTGCTCAAAATCATCCTGTATACTGCCAGCATACAAAGTTGAGTTGGAAGTAATTACATAGTTTCAACGATATATGATACTAAGCTGAAACAGCTATGTAACAGCCATTTTGAAAGTAAGTGCCCAACGTCTTAAAACATGCCAGTTTACATTACCTGCCACAGTACTACTTGTTTGCCAAATTTGAAAGGAATCATTCAATTGTTTCTCAAGACATGAAATGAAAACTTCATTTCTTTATGTGTAGCTATCTTAAAACATGGCACACCAAATAAGTTATTTCTTTGAAAATATTTAGCTTGTAATAGACAGTGTCAGTATATAAAATTTGGTCTAGAATGGTAGATATGTCAAATAAACCTAAAATATTTGTATGTCTGCCATTTTGAAAATAAGTGTATAATAAATTATATTACATACATTTACATGACTTACCATGAAATTACTTATGGGCCACATTTAGCAAGAATTGGTTGAGTAGTTTTTGGGTTATAACATAAAAGCTTTATTATTTCCAAAATGGCTCACAAGCAACAACGTCCATCTCTAAATCAAATGTTAATATTATGCACTGTCAATATACAAAATTTGGTTTAAACCAGTTACATGGTTCCAGAGATATGAAATATCACTCTAAATGTTAAAATGGCCACCATTTTGAAAGTAAACAGTGTGGTTGATAATAATGAAAGTCAGTCATCCTTACTAAGTACTATGTGTGTACCAAGTTTGGTGAAATTCAGTCCTCGCATTCTAAAATTGAGAGTAGACACACACACACACACACACACACGCACACATGCACGCACGCAAGTACGCAAGCACACACATGAAGAAAACTTATATTGCCACACTGTTCAACTAAAGCAAAGGTAATTCACATTTGAATTCCTATAACACACAATAATTAATCACATTTAGAATTAAGTGGGATCATATAATGTACAACAGAATAAATTTATAAATGGACTAATTTTGGTTTTTTCAAATAGTTGTGTGCTCAACAGGGGTGAAAATAACAGAATGGGACAAATTGTGCCCTATAGCTATTCATCAAGAGTATCTTTCATTAAAAAACTCAAATTTTTATTTTGTCACCCATATAACTATTTTGGCTTCGAAAACAGCAAATTTTCATTTCCCAAGTTGGACATTATTTTTTTTCTAGGAAGGTAGTCTTCAACCCAGATAACTTTGATGTTGCACACTGTTCTACATGCAGACACTAAGCACACAAAAGATTAGATCTTTAAATGCAAGTTTGGTGAAGCAGGGTGGGGTATAAAGTGGGGAAAATCAGTCATCTGAATGCTGAAAGCAGATTGCTGCTATCTTAAACATACAAAATGTATTTTATAATATTAATATACAGTGTAATAATATCTTATGTAAGCTTTTAAATGACACAAAAAGGTCCACAATAGGCGACTTATTAAAAAGTTACTGCTAGTTGCGTAAACCTCCGAAATCTGTGAAATTTGATTTCAGCGTGCATGAAAAATGGCTGCCATCATACACTTGTAGATAAAAAAATTAATTAATGTTTTTCTTTCACCTTGAGGTTAGGGTCCGGCTACAAAATTTCAAGAACCCAGAAGGTCAAATAGCCCTATGGATACAGCACTTACAAGAATATGACTTTGAAATACCAAACTGGATGCCTTCAGAGTAATGTAGATGCACTTTCCAGGAGACAAAAGTATGGTGTATCATTAAAATCAAGGAGGACAATAATTCAAGGCCCTGTATCTTGCGATGGGTCACCTCCATGGAATGATGAGGGCATTAGAGAGTACTAATTAATAACCCCCCCCCCGCAAACAATACTAAGAGTTAAAAATGCTGTACGTTACATAAGATGGGGTGAGATATCCAGTCCAGATAATAAAGGCATATTTGTCACAGTGGAATTCCCTCCAACTAAAAGATGTAATGCTTTACAGGAACTCTGAAGGTAATGATGGGAAACACTTACACTTATAATTGGTCCTACCAGAGTGCAGAATCGCAGAAGTACTAAAGGAACTGCATAATACAGGATCTGGTGAACACTTCGGTGTAAATAAAACCTTTCAGAGAGTTCAACTGAGATTATAGAGGCGTCATTGCTGGGAGGATGCCATCTATGTAATGCTTGTAATATGCTAGTACTGCAAGGAAGGGCCAAAGGATTAAGGGATGAAGCCATTTTCAAAAAAAATATTTGAGGCCCTTTTGAGATTATGGCAGTGAACATCCTTGGTGTATTACCAGTCAGTGAGGTGGGAAATTGGTACCTTATGACAGCACAAGACAATTTCGCCAAGTGGCCTGAGTCATATCAGTTTCAAACCAAGAGGCAGGCATTGTAGCTTATGCACTCATAGAGCATGAATTCTCCAGGTTTGGAGTGGCACTCGAACTTAATTTGGATAGAGGGCGAAATTTTGAAGCCACTATTGTTCAAGAGGTAATGAAGACTTTAGGAATGAAGAAAACTTGAACCAGAGCACCACACCCTGAGTCGGGTGGCATGGTTGAGAGGTTAATCCGTATCCTACAACCATTACTTCTACTGGCATATCATTTCACAGTACACAAGTCAACAAGGGTAACACCTTCAAGGATGCTGTTTAGGAGAGAGCTCCACCTCCATGGTGACCTGCTGTTTGGACGTCTAGTGGAAAAAGAAGCACCTACCCTAGAAAAACAAAGTAAACTACACTGGAGGCTAGCTGACATCCCTAAGTATGCGTGGTGGCACGTTAAAGTCAACAGTGACCAAATAAAAACACAATATATGTGAAGAGATTTGGGTGGCTCTTAACATCAAGGTCTTGAGAGCCGATGAGGGTGAAGCAAGGCGAGTACGGAGCAGTGCCAGACTGCAAGGGCTGGGGAAACTGGAGATCCACAAGAAAAACCGCTGACAATCGGTATCATCCACCACGATTCCCTCGTGCAAAATTCCGGGGGCGACCCCGCCGGGAATCAAAACCCCAAATTGCCTTGGTGGGAGGCGAGTAGTCTAGCCACTATACCCCCGCGGCTCTGAATACACTAGATGACTGAAAAAAATTTGAAGAGGCGTTTCAAAAATGACAGCTTGTGTAGATGTACAACCCCAAAAGGTGTAAGGGATATTGCCAGAAGCCACAGAAATGTTGAGTAGTCCCAAACAGGATTCTGAAACAGATAAATGATATGGTCTACCAGATTTGTAGACAGGGCTCTTGGACAAATCCTAAGGTTGTCCACATTGACTGACTGGCATTATACGAAGATCCAGAAGTTGGAGAGTCTGTATGAGACAAACACACATGATAAAGGGGCAGTGTTATGCATGGACCCTCGTGCCAGGTTTGTGGAGCCAATCTTGATGCCGTACGGGGTGACTCACTCAGATCTTGCCACCACTATATTGCTGGGCAGGTGGGAAATGATTGACAGCTGTCCTAAACTGGCATCACTGTCCCCCCATCCCCCTTCTGGAGGATTCGGCGGTGGTGGGCTATTGCATGAACTGTCTGATAATCTCCTCCCTCAGCACAGCCCGATGTGTGCAGAAGATTCTGGATGTCTGTCACTATAAATACCACTGCAGCTGGAGAGTCAGCAGTCTGTGATAGCCATTTGGCAAAGTGCAACAAAGCGTGAACTTATGGCAAGAGAGAGTATGAGAGACTGCAACAGATGAGTGTGAGTGTGGCGGGAATGAACAAGAGTGAACCAGTTCTGCAGAGGGCGGGGTATCCAATGAGTAGTAAACAGCTGTGTTTGGGAGTGCTTGGGGTAATCCAGAACATTCTGGACAGGAAAGACTGGCGATATCTGGATTGGATTGAAACAAAATGGGACAAAATAAATGTACAAGTGATACAAACTTGATTGTAAACACTAGAACAGTAAAATATCAAACACATAATTTTAATAGTAATTCAGTAGGTATTTCGAAACTATATATAATGACCGGCTTTAAATGTCTGATTGTGTTAATTTCTGTGTAGTGATGGATGATTATGTAAATAACGGATAAGTTGTAGATAGCAAGTTAGCATGTGATTGTGATTTATTGTAGAGAAATTTAGTATAGAGAATTTTTTATATAATTTATAATTACATTACAAAAATATAATTAGCTCTTTTATTTAATTAATACCTCCATCCCTTAAAGATTCTGGTAATGCCCATGAGGCTTTGGAAAAATAACATATAATAAATACTATATAATACTACATAAATGAAAATAAAAACTAAGTTCATGCAAAGAAAAAAGATAAAAAACTGTTCATAAAGTATATTTCACCCATTACTTGAAATAAAAAAAAAATGTAAGTACACCTGATATAAACATGGAAATAAAAAAATATAATGTGTACTTCTTAAAACATGCAAAGTATAGCGTATCAATAAGGTTTCTCATTAAAAATAAATTGATATTATTTATTTTTCCTACAGTTGTAAAATTTATGAAAACATATCTAAACCACTAGTTTAAACATAAAATTACATGTGCCGATAAATATAGTTCTTACCTGTATCTTTCATTTCATACAATACCATAACAAGCTATTAATAAAAAGCTTTCATACAAGTATATTTTGAATGTTTTGTAATAGAACCCCACAAAATGGGCAAAACAGCAGCCAGTTACGTCATATACAATACAATAATGACCCTCTAAGAATTGTTGTTGACACTACACTAAGAAATAAATCACTTAACTTCCATTTAAAAACAAATGCAATTTAGGAACCATTCAAATATTCAAAAAATTCAGAGAATCTAAATGGTTTGGTAATAATTTCATACAAACCTAAATTGTACAGGTTGACAATATTCTTTCCTGTATCTTTTCCAGTCTTCTCTCTGAAAATTTTTAGCTGATTTTTCAGATTCGTGAAGATCTTTATCTTCGTCATACACCAAAGATGGATCCGGAATGTTGAATCTCTCAATTAAAAGACTTAAAAGTTCCTAAAATGTACAAAATAAAAATATAAGCCACTAAATGCCACTTCTTTCTAAATTATTTTGTAAAATCAAATGTAGTTTTGAGTTCTAAGCAACAGAAGACAATAATCAATAAAACTAAAACACAAATATGGTACACATAACATACACAAAAGATAACATACACAGCCACTATTGGAGCTGCTTGCAGCAATTATTGCTACCAGACACTCAATACAAGTGAGGGATGCATTGGGGTTAGAACAATATAAAACATTCTTTTGGAGTGACTCATCAGTGGCACTGATGTAGATTACGCGAACAGTAATTTGGAACAAATTTGTCAGTAATCGCTGCCAAGAAGTAAGCCAATACAATGTGGATTACTGGTATCACATACTAGATTTGTATAATAATAATTCCATCGAAGGCTTGCAGTCTGCAGATATTGTATTAGAGCAAATGATGGAAGGCACCATCATGGTTTAGAGAGAACCTGAGCAAGCAGTGGCCCTGCTATAAAGTCATTACACCTGAAGAAAAAGTCAACCTGCAGAGACGGGAAATCATTGTTTCAAGTACAGTGAACTCACCATTAAATGTGTTAATCGGGACAAGAGAAAACCTGAATAAGAGAATTTGTATTAAAAAACCCGGATAATCGAATTTACACAATTTTACTATTAATGGAACAGTGATATTGGCTCCCAAAATCATGATAAAACACAGTACTTCTTATATATTTCAAAGCAAACACAAATCACCCATTTAAAGTACTGTACTGTATGTAGTAGAGTATACAATACTTCATGTGATATTTATGTTGCACCGAGTGCAAGTGTAATTCACGGTGCATCGAGTATACACAGCTTATAGCCTACACCGGTGCCAGGCGGGCGGAACGGAGTGATAAGCGGTGCGTAGTGTGTGTGTGTTGCTTCCTCAACGTGCACACAGACCCGTCCTTGAGATGGCAGAGTGAATTAAAAGTTTAGAATGCAATACAGTAAAGACAATAACGAGACTTTAAATGAGGCAAACTGGCAGTTAATCATACACTCCCCATTAAAAAAATAACCCCTACAATACAAATGAAGAACCCAACATTAAATTTTGCTAAAACAAGGAAAACAAATTTAAAAAAAGTCAAAGTCAAAGTTCGTGACAACCATAATGAATTTTACAAAATCATAAGCACTCACCTTTTTCAATAAGTGTAGGCTGCTTTCTCATTCAGTCTCAATAGACTGGATTGAAACATCTTAGATTTCTAAACATATTTAATTACATATTTAAATTTTACTGACTCACACATGCATGCGCATACACACACACATGTGCACATGCATGCACACACACACAAATGTTTAAAAATTCTGAACAGTTAAGTTTTTTGTAAACATTTTAACATTTGATATGAAAAAATGTAAGAAAAGTTTAACCGTGCCTTTCTTGAAAAAGTTTCCTTTTTTTTGTTTGGCACCGGAATTGATGTTTTTGTTTATAACACACCATGCTAAAATTTTGTTATTATTTCTAACTTTACACGATAGTTAAAACTGTCCTATTACGCATTGTTGACATTGTGAAAACAACCCTACAATCAGTGAACAACCGTGCCCGAGCGATCAATAAACTTGCAAGATGTGGTGTTGGGGTGGTAACTGAGATGAGTGTGATCAGATACATGCTTCAACGGGCAGAAATGGATAACTCACGCAGGTCTCTTTGACAGGCTGACAATTTAAAGAGATAAACATCAGCTCACGTGGCACAGCGATAGATGTACATGGTACCACTGCTTGTTAAACGACACACATTACAGCATTGCCTTACCACAGAAGTTACATTAGACATTGAAATAAGCCAAAAAGCCACACGGATAAGCCAAAAACAGGTTAAGCGAAGCACTAATAAAGGGGCGTGTACTATACTATATGCTTTTCTGCTGACTTTTCTAAAATGCTCTTTGTTGTATTTCTCGATTTTCACCAAATTAGTCAATTGAAGGTTTTCAAAGATAATAATGACCTCATGAGAGTTAAAACAAAACTAACATTGGGGAAAAAAAGAAAAGCTTTCACATAGCCATAATCATTGACCTAATAAGAGTGATTGTAGATGAAAACTGTTGGTCATATCATGCAGGACTACAGTCATTGTTAGCTAGACTGAGGGAAACTTACTACGTTTTGGGGAGTAGGAAGGCAGCAAAACACGTTATTGCAAGATGTGCCATATGCAAATGGTTCGAAGCCAGTGCTGCAGAAAATGTATTTGCTCCATTGCTCAAGGATAGAGTGGGACCAACAGCTGTGTTTGAAATCACAGATGTAGAGTATGCTGGACATATGAATTTGAAATCTGGTGAAAAGGTGTAGGTCATATAATTCACTTGTGAAGTGTATTGTGCCATTCATCTGGAACTGATGTCTCTAAAAAATGAAATCTTCATCTTAGCCTTGAAAAGATTTACTGATAAACAAGGGAGTGTATCCATATTTTATTCAGACAATGGAACCAACTTTGAAGGGCTTTATAATTCCCTGCAAACATTGAACTGGGAGGAGATTGTTATCTACTCTGCAGTCAAGAGAATTACTTTAAAATTCATAATACATACAGCAGCCTGATGGGGAGGTTGGTGGGAGAGGCTAGTCTGACCAGTCTAATGGCCTAAATGCCAACTCAACAACAATGCACTAATTTTATACTGCACCTGCATGGTACACAAACTGCTTAGCTTAAGTAACAGGTTGCATAGATATAAGGCATTATAACTCAACATTTGAAAAAAATGGACTTTCAAAGAGAACTGTTGGCCTGAGAGTGTTACACGAAGGTAACCTTTTTTGTTATTCTGAAAATGGTAGTTATTAATCTGTCAAAAATATTGATTAACATGCTTGGTTACACATTTTAAAGCATTACAAAGTTGCCATGCCCAATTTTACTAATGTTAGAGGGATGCTATTACCAAATAAAAATGCATACATTTGATAGCTTCATTCACATAAATTCTTATTTATGTTCATAAAATCATTCCCAACCATCTAGCATTAAGAGTTTACCACCCTCAGCAATCACTTACGGCTATAAGTTATATTATGTTTTTATCCCATTTTGCATAAAGAATCACCTCATAGCGTTTGCACCTATTGATTGAAACTATCAGTATATACTGCATATATAATATATGTATATTATTTTTCTTTCAAGCCAAATGTGCATAAACGTACAAGCCATTTTTCTGTGTCTGCAGAACTGTCACACAGCTGAAACTGTGCATGTTTGTTGAATATAACCACGTTAAAGGACACACAGAGAAAAAAATTTATATATTTATTTTGTTTTGTTTATAATCTGATAAATAGATACACGTGGTTGTATTCAACAAACATGCACAGTTTCAGCTATGTGACAGTTCTCCAGACACAGACAAATGGATTGTACGTTTATGAATGTTTGGCTTGAAAGGAAAAATTATTACAATTTTTATTTTCATTAATCTAAAACCATACAAAATAATCAACTTATTATTTATATGTGCGCTCATGTTTTTTATATTTTAAGCAATGTAAAAACCAACAAAATTACTCACAAATGTTAAGTAAATTTTTACAAAGCAGGCACCTAGTGTTCTCCCTTAACTTTTTTAGCTCCTTCTCTCCTCTCTGTTACACACAGCAGACACACATGCATCCACAGATGTGCATGTGCATGCATGCATACACATATATGCAAAAAAATTGCACAAATGATCTCCAAGACATTTATATTGTTATATATCAATGGTCTGGATCTCTTCCCTTGCCCTGTCCTGCTCGAGCGTGCAAAACAGTGCATAAAGGTCAGAGTGGTAGCACGAGGAGTGTGCGAAAATTTACAAGGGCAAGCCTCTACGTGTGCCACATAAACCTATTCAGGATTTGTGCACTCCCGTCCTTCAGTGAATTGAATTTCTGGGGTTATCATTGAAAGAATATTCTGGTCATACCCAAGCCTCTCTAAGAAAAACTGAGGGTGCGAGTAACCTTCTAGATTGGGCCAGCGGGACTACTTAAGCTGCAATGGGCCTCTGAGCCAATAGTTTAGTGTTTGGAGGATTGTACGACCTTAAGTGCCAGGTGTGCGAAGATAGCAAAGCGACGAGCCAGCAAATTGATCAGTGACCAGCAAGAGTGAAGTCTGTAGACGGCAAGCACTGGTACAGTGGAGAGAGAGACTGACAGGCGGGACTATTGAAATGGATGCGTGAGTGGAGTGGAGTGATTTGGGTAGATCTTAACACTGAAGTTTGAGAGCAGATGAGGGTGAAGTGAGGTGAGTATGGAGCAGCATCAGAATGCAGGGGTGGTGAAATAGGAAACATCCGAGAAAACCTGGCAATCAACGGCATCATCCAGCACAGTTCCCACATGCAAAAATCTGGGAGTGGCCCTGCTAGAAATCAAACCCAGTTCACCTTGATGGGAGGTGACTAGTCTAACCACAACATTACCATAGCCAACGGGATGCATGAGTGAGACATTTGGAATGATGGCAATAGACCAATTGCATATGTGTAAATAATGAGTGTTGTAACCAATATAGAGATAGTGATAGGGAATTTAATTAATTAAGATGGACAAATATTGTGCTTACAGGGTATAGCAAGAGTAACTGTGGGGATAAGATGGTTTAATGTTCTAAATAATAGCTGCATGAATAAATTTAAATCAAATTTAGTTATTTTATTATTATTATTATTATTAAGATTTCCATTCCTCACAAACTCATGTACACCCCTGGAATCTTGTAACAATATTGTTACAAGATGCTTGAGAAGCGTATCAGAGATTATGAGGGATGGAGGTTTTAATTTAAAAAAAAAAAACTAAATATCATTTTTATTTAATCACACAGCTATTATTTACAGCATTTATATGTAATGTATATATATTTATGTATAAATATATATATCCACTATTTATCTTTTTATTTCTCAATGATTGCAATATTTAATGTCTAACTCAACTCTAATTAAAGTCCTCCTCTATGTCTCTGTTTGGTTATAGTCAATTAAATCACACTCATCATTAATGTATGTCCAGTTGGTGTGTTGCCATCATTTTTAATGTCTTTCACTCATGCATCCAGCCCAACTGTCCAGCCTGCCAGTTATACTCTTCACTGCGTTGATGCTCACAGTCGCAGATTTTCCTCCCATTTGTCACTTCCGGTGACACTTGTTGCTCTTCTGGTTTGTTGTCTATCGCTTTAAGCCACACAATTGCCCAAACTAGCAACTCTCATCAACTCAACTCCTTAGAGGCCCGTAGTGGCTTAAATAATCTATCTGTCCCAGATATAGAAGGTTTGCTGCACTCCAAATCACACTGAGAGAAACTAGGTCATTAACAAGAACATTCTTCAGATAAATGCTAAAATTCAATCAGCAGAAGGTCAATATCGCACAAGTCACAATAGATTATTGTGGCGGAACACTTTTCGTAACAAGATAGGCACGTCTTGGGTTATCGCTTGCCTGACCATCCAACATTCCTCTTTCCTCGTTGCCCACTATCATATCACTACTCTGTCCTCTTCATTTGCTCGCTCGCATGGGAGAGGTCAAGGGAAACAAGCGTGTAACACTGACCCCTCCTCATGTTTGTCAGTCCTGCACAGACTCTGCAACATCCGGTCATTCATAGAGTGCCAGTCGGTTGATGTAAACAACCTTCGGTTTTGACCAAGAGCCTTGATGACAAATCTGAAAGATCACATCACTGATCTACAGAATCCTTGAGAGACCTTCCGAACATTTCTGTAGCTTCGAGCAGTACCCTTTTCGCCTCTGTGGGTTGTACAGCTACATCAGTTGTCCTCCTTCAAATACCTCATTCGACATTCTCCAATCATACCATGTTTACATCCTGTCATTATTTATTTTATGGTATTGTCGACCAAAATCATGAATGCCAACTTGTATGTTACATAATTCACTGACATAATCAGGGGCTGTAGAATCCTCTGCTGTTGGTTGGCCAAACAGCAGGTTACTACAGACACGTAGCTCTCTTCCAAACAGTACACTTGATGGTGTTAATCTTGTGGACTCGTTAACTGCCTAACGGTAAACAAGGAGAAACAATGGCACCTTTGAATCCCAATTATTTTGTTTGTCTGCCACAAAGATCAACAGGTACTGCTCAAGAGTGTGAATAAGCCTCTCAACCATTCCATCTGACTGTGAGTGTAGGGCTGTAGTCCTAATCTTTTTCATCCCCAGAATATTTGTTACCTCCTGGAACACCACAGCTTCAAAGTTTCTTCTCTGATTGAAATAAAGTTCTACTGGCACTCCAAACATCAAAAAGATATGCTCTATGAGTGCATCAGCCATAGTGCGTACTTCCTGGTTTGGGAGGTGAATGACCTGAGGCCACTTAGTAAATGATACAGATTACCACTCACTGACCCAGAATCTACTGCCATCCTCTCGAATGGGGCTCCAACATTGTATTTCTGGAGGTGACCTTGTCACCTGGTCCTTGGGCCTTTCCTCACAGTGCAGGTATCACACATTCGGCACCACTCCTCAACATCCTCCCGACAAAGAGGCCATCAGAATCTCATTCTAACTCTGTCAAGGGTCTTATTAACACCAAAGTGTTCACTGGCTACCACATTATGCAGTTCCTTTAAGATATTGGGAACCCTGAATTTTGCAAGAACCAACTGTATCTAAGCGTGCGTGTTTTCCATCATTAATTTCCTAGTTTCTGTAAAATACACAATTATTCAGTATGAGGGAATTCCAATGTGCTCAGTATGCTTTGACAGCTGCATTCAGACTAGATATCTCTTCCCATTTTGGCTGACAGCCAGCTTCTTTCCATTATAGTAAAGACTGCAATGTGGGATTATTCAGCTGATATTTCCTAATACCCTCATCACTCCAGGTAGGTGACCCATCACAAGATAGAGAATCTTGAATTCTTGCCCTCTGTACCTTCAGTGATTCACCACTCTTGTCTTCCTGGCATTCACAAACACAACAGAATGACTCACATGGCTACCTAGAAAAACAACTGCATTGCTGTGAAGGCGTCCAGATCTGTGAAGTATTTCAAAGTCATATTCTTGAAGATGTTGTATCCACCGGGCTACTTGACCTTCGGGGTCCTTAAAATTTAGTAGTGTAATGAAGCATGGTTTGTTCTTAGAGTAAAATGTCTGCCATAAAGGTAGGGGTGGAGGTGTGAAATTGCCTTGACAATGGCTAGAAGCTCCCAAAGGTGTAACACAGTAATTTCTCTCAGGCTTATGTAATACCTTACTGAATTATTCTAATGGTCTTTCCTTGCTATCCTGAACCTAAGATAACACAGCTCCAATTCCTACATCACTAGCATCTGTGTACAAAATGAACATACCCTCAATCTTCGGGAAACCCAAGACTGGCAGAAATATCTTAATTACTTTAGATTACTAAAAGCATCTTCACACTCAGTGGTGCAAAGAAATTTCCTTTTCACCTCAGTCAGTACACGTAGTGGCTTGGCAATCATGGTGAACCCAGGTACAATTGATGGTAAGAGGTACATAATCCCTGAAAACTCTGCACTTCAGTTTTGCAATTGATGTTGGTGAGTATTTTATTGCTTTGGGCTTCTCAGAGTATGTTTCAATTCCGTGGGCCAACACTACATGTCACAAAAAATTTATTTTCTTTTGGAACAGGTGGCATTTCTTAGGAACTAGTTTCAATTTGGCTGCAGCCACTCTTTGTAATACAGAATATAAGCATGACAGGTGCTCTTCAAATATTCTTCCTGTCACAACATGTCATCCATGAAGCACTCAAAGGGGGCAGGGGCATTAAACAACCCAAAAGGCATAACTTTGAACTGCAAAGTTCTTTTCCCTTGGACACAAAATGCAGACTTCTCTTGGTCCTCTGGAGCCACCCCACACTGCCAGTACCCACTCTTCATGTCCAAAGTACAAAACCATTGCAAACCTGCTAGACTGTTCAGTGTTTCATCTATCCATGGAAGTGGTTAATAGTTTTTATTTGTCCCATTATTATTAAGCTGGCGATAATCCACACAAAACCTCAGAGAGCCATCTTTCTTCTCAAGAAGTACACGGGATTACAAGGACGGACTAACCGATGAACCATCGGTTAGTCCATATATTTATATCCCTCATTTCCTTTAGAATTCCTTCAACTGCCTCATGCAAAGCTAGTGGCATTCATCTTGGTGGCTGCTTTATGGGCCTGGCATCTCCTGTATCTATGTGGTAGCATGTCCCATTAGTCCTTCCAAGGTCATTTGGTCTTCACGAGAAGGCATCCCTATTTCTCTACAGTAATTCAGACACAGTCTTCTCCTGTCGCCAGTCAAGGTTTTCTCTTGTTCTTACTAGCAGTTCCTCATGAACTTCTAGTAAAGGGCATTCTATTGGTTTTACTGTAGAATCTTCTGAAACATTTGGAAGTACCTGTGTGACCTGCTTGCAAGCACCTATTACAGCCCCCTCCTCAAGACGAATGGCAATATCAGACAAATTTTTCATTCTACCTGGAAAACTGTCAGAATTAGAAGAGACTGAAGTCCTTGCTACAACGATTTTACCTGGCAGGATACCAAACCTCACTGCTGGCTCAATTGGACCCAAATGTCTGAAAAATTTTCCTTGACATCTGCATGTAATAACAATTAACTAGAAGCTGGCAGCACAGTGGGTTGACTGCAGACTACTGGGCAGCTAATTGGGGTGGACAAATCATGCCATGTTGACACCACAAACACTGTACTGCCTACCCACAGTACACCAAATTACCCCATCCTACATTGTACATCAAGCCCCAAAAGAAATTCATCCTCTACTTCTGCTATGTATACATTGTGCTCTATGCTAATGTCACCAATCTTTAAGATCACTTATCCCTTACCTCTAACTTGTGTGGTCTCACCTGTTACTGTAGTCAAATAGCATCATTCCATACTGTCATTGGGCGATCACTTGTGGAAGGCCCGAAGATGTCTAGTCATACTATTGTTATGGTCGTCCCAGTGTCAACGACCATATGGCATGGAGCATCATTCAGGCTCTCCTCCATCAGTATTACCTTTCAATCCTAGTGCACCAACCATATATGTATGAATATTGGGGCCTTCCCTCCAACAGTCGCTGGCCTTGCCCCCCCCCCCCAAAAGAAAAGATCAGTGTTTACAAGTTTTCAGAATGTGCTGTATTCTCACCTGCATCTCGCTGCCTCTTTTCTGCTGCTGCTGTTGTTATGGTCAGTAAGCTCTCATGTGCCCTGGCTGTCCACATGACCAACACTTAGGGAGTTTAGATGGTTGAGGAGGGGGGGGGGACAGCGAAGCTCTGTAGCAAAGACCCTGGAAGCGATGTCCCTTATGACCTCTGCATCTCCTTTAGTGTCTTCGTTATTCTGTCTTCGTCATCTTGTTCAGCGCCACTGCGTATACAGGTTGTTGGGGTACGGACACCTGTCTTGCTTACTCCACCTCCAGTGCTCGGGCTAGAGCATCCTGCACATTGTGGGATGCAGTCAGACGTACCGCTTGCTGTACCTCTGCGTTAGTGATGGCATCGATGAAAAAGCTGATTGCTATGACGTTGCGAGCCTCCTCGGGGCACCCTTCCAGAGATAGGTGGAAAAGCCGCACAATGTCTTGCAATAGCTCCTCCAGTGGTTCTGCTGGTTGCTGGACGTGGCTCCGCAGTTAGGGATGGTGGGCATGTCGCAGGTATCGGTTGACAAAACCTAACTTCAAGGCCGACACCAGTGTGGAGTACTCCAGTCGATGTTGCTCTGGCAGAGATTGTACTATGCTCAGTGCAAGGCCTCTTAGTACTTAGTATAGCGGTGAGGCAGTAAGCCCACTGTTCGACTGACCAGCCATTCAGGGTGGCGACTACTTCAGACTGGTGTTGGTACTCTCGCCAAGAAATATGGCCATTGCAAGGAGAGGGCTTAATTGCAACACCCTTCCCCACTCCTGACTTCGCGACACCAATTCTGCAAATCTGCTGGCTCTCTAAGGTTGCTGTATTGGTTACAACATGCACAACTTCTTCACATTTCTCGGCTGTTAATGTGGTGGTACTGGAACTCTGTTGCTGAAGAGATTTATGCAATTCCCTCTTTAATGAATTGATCATCTCTTTCAATCCATTACATTTTCATTTATATTGTCAATTTTCCTGTCTACATTTTCATTTATATAGTCAATTTTCCAGTCTACATTTTCATATACAGAGTCAATTTTACTGTTTACATTTTCATTTACAGAGTCAATTTTCCTATCTACTTAATCTCTTATTTTAGTTATCTGGCTATTTATACTACTAATTTGGCTATTTACATTTTTATTTACAATTTCATTTACAATACTAATTTTGCTATCAAGGCTGTTAACACTTGCACTCATTTGGCTACCTAATCCCTCAATCAATACTCGCAGGGCTTCCAGGTCTGCAGACTTTTTTCTAGTTAACATTCACTGCGGTGGTTGTACAAAACAGTCTTAATTTTTTGGCTTGCAACTATTACAATTAATAGATTAATTTTTATATCACTAATTATTTGTGTATAGCCTAACTTCATTTACAATTAATTGCCTCCATCCCACTCTTGACAACAATGTTACAAGATGCCTGAGAGACATATATGAGTTCGTAAGAGATAGAGGTCTTAATAAAAATAAAATAACTAAATCTGATTTTTATTTATTCACACAGCTATTATTTACAGCATTAATCTGTGTATCTATCTATCTATCTATCTATCTATCTATCCATCTATATCCACTATCACTCTTTTTATTTCTCAATTAGCACAGTATTTAATGTCTATCTCAACTCTAATTGAAATCCTTCTCAATGACTCTGTTTGGTTATAGTCAATTAACTCACACTCACCATTAACATATGCCCAGTCTGTCTGTTTCCGTCATTTGAAATGACTTTCACTCACGCAACCATTTATATTGTCCAGCTTGCCAAACGCAATCTTCACTGGATGGATGCTCGCAGTCGCAGATTTTCATTCCGCTGGTCACTTCCGGCACCACTCATTGCTCTTCTGGTTCGTTGTATATTGCTTAAGGCCACACAATCACTCAAACTCCCAACTCTCATCAACTCAACTCCTTGGAAGCCTGTCGTGGCTTAAATAATACACTGAAGAGCCAAAAAAACTGGTACACCTGCCTAATATCGTGTAGGGCCCCCGCGAGCACACAGAAGTGCCGCAAGACGACGTGGCATGGATTCGACTAATGTCTGAAGGTATGCAGGAGGCATTGAAATCTGCGCCAATTTGAGAAAGGGTTGCACGTCTGTCACATTTAGTGATTCTCGTCAGTCGTCGTTTGTCCTGTTTGTTCACGATCTTTTTCCGCCGCAGTGATGTCAAAGATTTGATAATTCCCAATATTCACGATACACTCGTAAAATGGTCGTACGCGAAAATCCAAAATTTATCACTACTTCCGAGATGCTATGTCCCATCACTCATGCGCTGACTATAACACCACGTTCAAACTCACTTAAATATTGATAACCTACCATTGTAACAGCAGTAACCGATCTAGCAACTTTGCCAGATGTTTGTTGTCTTATATAGGCGCTGCCGACCGCATCACGTTACTCTGATTGGTTCCATACCTCTGTTATTTGCATACGTACGCCTATACCAGTTTTTTGGCTCTCCAGTGTATATCTGTCCCAGATCCGGAAGGTTCACTGCACTCACAGAAACTATGTCATTAACCATAATATTTTTCAGATAAATGTGCAAATTCAATCAGCTGAAGGTCAGAAGCGCACGAGTCACAAAATATTTATCCGTGAATCACTCTTTTCGTAACAAGATACACACATCTTGGATTATCACTCGTCTGACCATCCAACATCCTCTCTTTTCACCACCTGCTATCATATCACTACTCTGCCCTTCTCTTCTGCTTGCTCATGCAGGAGAGGTAAAGGGAAGCGAGTGCATAGCAATATTATACTCTAAGCACTTACGATGAAACGAAAGAATCATTCAAATTATATATAAGGGATAAATTAATTTTATTTATAGACATTTATCATGAAACCTAAAAATTTTAAATTTGGTAGGAAACAACAAATATTTCTACACAAAATATTTTGAAGTCCAGTGGTTAAATCTGTCTCTCATAGAAGTGTTTAACAAAATAAGATGATGGAGGATGGCTATAATTAACCAGTTTGCTGGAAAAAAAAACAAACAAACAAACAAACAAACTCACTCACTCACTTAAAGACTCACACACATTCACTCTCTCTCACTATCTAACTCTCTCCCACACGCTCACTCACACTTTCGCACATTCACTCACTCTCTCACTCTCTCTATCTCTCTTTCTTAATAATTGATTTTATTAAGATAGAAAATGGCTATTATTGAGTTCAAATTTTACAGAAAATGTTAAATAGCACCTTTTACCATTGTCAACTCCATGAACAAAAGATGTTTAAAATTTGTAATGAGCTTCACATTTTAATACTAACGAACATAATTTTCGGATGAATTATAAAAAGTTTTTTAACTAGTAAAATAATTTTTTTTAATGTTAAATAGCATTAAGAACATAATGGGGTAAATACAAAAATTGTCACAATGGATAATGCATCACACAATACTTTTCTAGAAAAACCCAACCAATATGGTGATAATTAGGTCATATTTTTAATACAGAATTATAGTACTGCTGCAGCCAAGTGATTGCCACATCACAAGGAGATAAAAGTCTCCACTTTTATAAAAGTGATCTAGAGTCTTGTCTCAAGACAAACTGGCCAAATTTCTGGTATTTGTGGATGTAATTAAACTAAATTTCCATACAGCACAACACTAATGCTTCCCTTTCCTATTACACCTAATGGTCATACTTCTCCCCTGTCCACCAAGCCCACCACCCTCCTCTTGAGCCCATTATGCTTGAAAGCCTTGTTACCGGACACACTGAAAATAAGTAAATCAACAGTAATGAAATGTACTACTTGTAAAAAATAACTATTTTCCAGAAACATTTAAGAACATTAAATTTTTGCCACAGTGATTTTGTAAAAGATTTGGACTATAATTTTATTGACTGAAATTTATTTATATGCAGTATGTGCATATATTAACTAAAAGTATCTATGAAATAACACTAAAAATATTACATAATAGGGCATATTAATTCACCCATGTTACTTCCATGATAATTCTATGATGAACTTATCCCATGATAACTGACTGTTAATGGTAATTTATTGTTACAAGACACCACAGGCATATCCGAGTTTGTGAGGGATGGAGGACTTAATAAATCTATAGGAACAAAATTTGATTTACTGAATTTATTTATACAGCTATAAATATTTACACATATATTATTTAAAGTTTTTAAACTACCTATCTCCGCTATTAATCTTGTTATTTTCAGTGAACGCAATATTTAATGTATATCTTAATTTTAATTAAAGTCCCTATCACTGTCTCTATTTTACTTACACTCAAATCACACTCAGGGCCATGGTGGCAGAGCGGTTAGACTGCTCACCCACCACCAAGACGAACAGAGTTCAAACCCCGGCTGTGTGTCGGATGATGCCGCTGGTTGGCGGGTTTCCTCTAGGATATCCAGTTTCCCCCATCCTTTAACTCCGACGCTGCTCCATTCTCACCTTATTTCACCCTCATCGGCTCTCAAGACCTCGTTAAGAGTTGCCCAAATCTCTCAACTCACCTCAATCCACACTCATAATTTACACATATTCAATACGTCTATTGCCATCATTCCAAATGTCTGTCATTCACATATCCAGTTCAATAATCCTGCCCATCAGTTTCTCTCTCCACTGTACAGATGCTCAAAGTCCATAGACTTCACTCCAGCGAGTCACTATTGCCATCAATCACCACTTTACTGTCTTTGCACACCTGGCACTAAAGGTCTTACATCACTCCAAACTCTAGACTGTCGGCTCAGAGAACCGCCACTGCTTAAATAGTCTTCTGGCTTGACCTAGACGTTTTCTAGCACCTCAAGTCTTGCTGATAGATGCTTGGGCAATGACCAAACCATTCTTGCAACAATAACTCCTGAAATTCAATCTACTTACGGACAGAAGTATGCGAGTCCTGATAGGCTATCTGGCATGTGCAGCTGCGAGCCTTTGTAAATCGCCATGCTCTCCTAGAGTTACCACTTGCCCCTGACACACTGATTTGTTCCCTCAAGCAGGATGGGGCAAGGGAAGGGATGCAGAGCAGCAACTATGGAACACTGCCCCTTCCTCAAATCTGTTCATCCGGAACAGATTCTGCAACATCCGGAACTTTATACGAGTGCTAGTCAGTATATGTGAACAGCTTTCAGCTTTGCCTGAGAGCCTTTATGACAAATCCAAAAGACCACATCACTGATCTTCAGAATTCTGTAGGGGCCTTCCAAACATTTCTGTAGCTTTGGGCAGTACCCTTTTCGCCTCAGTGGGTTGTACGGCCACACCAGCTGTCCTTGATAAACCTTGCCCAACATTCTCCTGTCATACCAGGTTTTCATTCTATCACTATATCTTAGAGACTCTTGCTGTGTATGAACAACCACAGAATCATCTTGGAAACTCTCTGCAGGTTCTACTGTTGCTTTGTTGGCCACATGACCTGACATAAAGTTAGGTATATCAATTAAAAGTTGTTTTTGGTGCATGCATAGCAACATGGCAGTTTTCTGTACAACCCTGTTTGCAGTAGTGCTGGATTCTCTCAATCTATTGGAATATGTTGATTGGTGACTTACAGAAGGAATAAACCTTTAAATTTTTTGTTTGAAATGATTATGTAACTACAGTATTTACCCATGCATATTTTTTAAGACTATGTCTACCAATCTGAAATGAGCTGGTACTTGCAGTAAATGGTGCAGGTTGTAGCTGATGAAGATTATTTCTTACTGGCATAACAGATGCCTGCCCTAAATACTATCTGTGAGGAATGCCAGATGTAATTCCTAGACTACTGTTCGTGATGTGTGCTCGGTTCAGGAGTGCCGACACTGGGGTCAACCTGGGTGAGTGGGGAATGATGTTCTGTTGCTGGAAGTGTGGTGTGATATGCTGGCCAAACCGAAGGATGTCATGGACTGAGGCCCATGGCAGGAGTCTCAACTGACATACCCTGAAGCACTGGTAGCTCCTGTTGATTGCTTCACTACCCTTCTCGAGCTCACGCTGGTTCTTTGCCTCCCGAAGCACATCCTCCATGCAACTGCCACCCTCAGAGCCACTGCTGAGATGGGTCCTCACAGACCTGGCTCCATGCCATGGGCTCCTTTCATGGCTATGAAGCCTAGTGTGCGCAGGGCGTTGGACAGTATGTATAGGGCATAATGTGCATTCTCCAGCTGCTTTGTGAGGTGTTTAGCTTGCAGCATCAGCTCATTGATGTGGTGTCTCACTTGTAGGGCATATGCATGAAGCTCACAATTTTCTTTATGCAAGTGCTTGACTGTGTTCATCAGAGCCATTTGTTCTTTCTCTTGCTGCCTCTTTGCCCACTGCTGTTTCTGCATATACTGCTGCTGTTGTGGGCTGTAGGCTATCAAGTGCACCAGCTATCCACATGATCAAAACTCAAGTCGTTTGNGGGGGGGCACAAATTTTTCTTTATTGTGGACCCTGGAAGTGATGTCTTTCACGGCCATCTGCAACTCCTTCAGTGTCTTCCTGATGCTGTTATCATCCTCGCACCACTGCTCATACCGGATGTCAGGGAGCTAAGACCTGTCTTGCTGACTCCACCTCCACAGCTTGGGCCAGAGGCATCCGGCGTGATGTACAGTGCAGCCAAATGTACCAATCGCCATACCTCTAGTGTCGGCGATGGTATCGTTGAAGAAGCCAGCTGCAATGACGTTACGTGCCCCCTCGAGGCACCCTTCCTGAGATAGATGGGACAGTAGCATGATGTCTTGCCATAGCTCCTGCAGTGGATCCCCTGGTTGCTGGGTGTGGATTCGCAGTTGGGCATGGTGGGCATGTTGCAGGTATCTATCGCCTAAACGTAGCTCCAAGGCCGACACCAGTGTGGGGTACTTCAGTCGATGTCGCTCTGGGAGAGTTTATAGTATGGTCAGTACAGGACCTCACAGTACAACGGCAAGGCAGTAAGCCCACTGTTCATCTCACTTTTCATTCAGGGTGGCGACTATTTCAAACCAATGTTGGTACTCTCGCCAAGAAGTCTTGCCATCATAAGGAGCAGGTTTAATTGTGAGCCCCCTTCCCCACTCCTGGCTGTGTGACACCAATGCCACAGAGCTGCTGGCTACCCTCCAAGGTTGCTGTATTGGTTAAGATTTGCACTGCTTCCCCACCTTTCCTGGCTGCAGGTATTTTGGTAGTGGAACTCCATTGTTGAAGAAATTACTGCCATTCCTTCTTCAATGCACCTATTTTCTGATTCATTTCATCTTTGCCACTGTCCATTCTTTCGCTAAGCTGTCAATTTTCTTATCCACGCAATCAATTCTCATATTCAGTAATCTTCTATTTTTCTATTTAATAATTCACTCACATGAGTTATTCGGCTATTTACATTCTCGTTAACTCTATTAAAAATCTCGTTCGCACTACCTATTTTATTATTTACATCCCCTTTCAAGCTATTTACACTTGTGCTCACTTGACTATTTAACCCTTAATGGGAGTTGTTCCAGTAGGAAAAGGGGTATGTTTGATATTATTGTGGAAATGAAGTATTTGGGCAGTGGCTAGCTGTAGAGAGCATGGAAGAGCGGGCAGTGGGCCATTCATCCATATGGCTCTCTTCTGAAGATCCCTATTCATTGTTGATGGTAATGATGATAACGACCCCAGATGATGAAAGTTGCAGGTATTTAACCGGTCTTACCTAGGAGGGTGTAGGCTTCCTCCTACGCCACTGATGCAAGGCTGTTGGGGTCAAATCACAACACCTATAAATTTATGGTGTCTTATGTCTGCTATATTGAGAGTGCAATAGTGATGGATAAGGTCAAAATAAAAAGTTGAGGTATAAACACCCTAAAGAGGTCGCGAAGCAACCTGACACATGAAATAAAACACTGAGAACAGTCCACAATGTTTACTCACATGTTAACTCTGTATAACAGACACACTTAAGGGTTCTGGCAACCCGATACTGAAAAACGCACAGAGTGCAAAAGAAATTAATTGTAGTAATGAAGCCCCTGGGTGTGGTGGGAGAAGGGACTACTCCCGGGCACAGAAAAGCAAAAAGGTTCTGGAGTGATTAAGCTATTATTGTTAAGGTGATATAGTATAAAATGTTGAGGTGCCCAGAGAGCAGCACAGCAGCATGCATTTCTCCTATGTGCCAGTCATTCTGATTGACAATCATGGTGGCAGAATGCTCGAAGGTCAGAGTGGCCTCGTGCAAAAATTCTTGAAAAACAAAGCAAATGTTATGAAGAGGGAACAATAACATAGAAAATTCAGAAGTTACACTAGAATTACACAAGGCACTTAAGCGTACAATTATATGGTAGATTAATTATAATAAAAATACATTGGTTGGCAATTGCCCTATAGAAATGTGTCATGGGAATAAAATTTCAAACGTCTTTCTTAGTCCCTGAGTAGGGTAGAGAGCCACCAACTTTAATGTTGATGACAGAAGCGGCAATTGACCAGTTCATAGCTACCGACAGCACTTGTAGTATGTCTCCACACTTGGGTATGTTGGCATGGGACGAATGACCTGGCCAATAACCCAACGTCTTGCTTCAGTGATGGCCACACAAAACATTTTTGTACAATGTCAATAGAGTCTTTGATGCCAGGGTGACCTAGGTTGTGTAATGAATCAATCAAATATTACCTTACGAAACTATACTGGTCTCAACTTGTTGTCGGCCATGTCACATACCAATTGAACATTAGTTTAAAGGGGTACCTTTTCTAGTTGTAGGGAGCAGGAATATTGAAGATATAGAAGTGTGACAGTTCATTGCCCCCAGCTTGGGAAGCCGCTATTTATTCCCATGTAAAACCCAAAATTAGTGATATAGAACAGATACTAGAACAGGCATCTGCAACAACATTATCCTTGCCGGAAATGTGTGTAATATCAGTTGTAAACTGGTCAATAAAGTCAAGATGTCATAGTTGCCTTAGAGTGGCTCTATCAGGATGCTGTTTGAAGGTATATGTGAGTGGTTTATGGTCCATATATATAGAATGTATCTAAATTCGACAGACAAACTTTGGCTACAGGTTAATCACGAAAAAATAAGTTGAAAACATATATACGACCAATGGTCTAAGGTGAATACTAAGGGTGGTACACATCTTTGAAGTTGAACCTGGAACAATTGTTTATTGCAAATATTGGAGATAATATTTAAGATGGAACACAGATTGTCTAGATAATGGTTAATTGAACAAAGTACTTCAAACATCATAACTCTTGATGCTGTCATCAAATTATGTCATGTAAATAATTACTGTTATTACCCCTATTTTGAACTAACATCCATGTCGCGGTAGCATATTCTGGATTTAAAGGAGGGATTATTAATCCACGTGTCACAATGAACAAAAATGTCACCTTGTGTAAATACTCTAAACATCACCGTTTTCGAGTAATTAGTGTTATTCTTACAAAATAATATTTACCAATACCTGGCAGGTGGGGCAAACACAATACCCAATAACACACTTTAGCAGCTATTAAAGGGAGGGGACGATTCCAGAGAGAGGTACATGACAGTGGTTCTGTAATAAACTTTTTCTTCTACAACTTCAAAAATGTGTACCTCCCTTTGAATTAATTTTAGACCATATATATATATATAGAGAGAGAGAGATAGACACACACACACACAGATATATATATATATATTTTTTTTCAACTTCTTATTTCTTTTTTTGTGATTAACCTACACCGAAAGTTTGTCGGTCAAATTTAGATACAGCCTACGTATAGCAAACACTCTGGCCTCTAGCATATAGCAGAAGTGTTTGACGGCACTATATGCTGCAAGGGGTTCTCTGTCATATGTACTATAGTTCTTTTGTATGTTATCTAACTTCCTGGAGAAGAATGCAAGTGGTTGGAGCCCCGCCATTCTGGACTTTATGGAGAGAGGCACCCATTGCGAAGTCAGAAGCATCAACTATAAGTACAAGTGGTGCATTGGCATATCGGTGCACCAGCAGCGTTGCAACAGACAAGATTGATTTGAGATCCTCAAACGTTTTTCTTTGTGCATCCATACATTTTATCATCCGATGATCATTTTTGGTGGATGCGCTGGTGATCTCAAATAATACCGATTGTGTTTAGCAAGCAACTATGGTAATGTTGACAAGTCCGAGAAAGCAACATAATTCAACCATTTTATTCTGCAGCGGATGTTAAACAATTGCTTTCACCTGGTCTGGCAGTGAGGTTATATCTTTAACACTGATAGTTAAATCTAAGAAAGGTACTTCTTTTACTCCGAAAACACACTTACTCAGCTTGATGTTAATGTGCCACTCACCGAGTATTTCAAACACCAATTGGAGATGTCAGAGATGATCTGCCTAATCGGTTGATGCAATAAGGATGTCATTGATGTAGGCAAATGTAAACGGAAGGTCTCCTAGGACTGAAAGGTTGAACCTTTGGAATGACTGCGCTGCAATTCGTAGACCAAACTGCATTTTCAGGAACTTGAGCAATCCAAATGGAGTGATGATCACAGTCCTTGGCACATCTAAAGGGTCAACCAGAATATGTTGGAATGCACACACCAGATCAATTTTGGAGAAGATATTTCTGCCATCCAAGTACAGTTAAAATCCTGTACGAGAGGAACTGGGTATCAATCCAGTTTTGTGATCTCATTAAGGCGGCAGTAATCACCACAGGGGAGCTAGAGCCATCCTTCTCGCTGACTAGGCGTAGGGGGCTCGCCCACAAACTTTTCGGAACATGAGCTTGGCTGCCGCAAGTTTCATGGAAGGCAATAGCCTGGCTTTGCATAAGACAGGAGAACCCGTTGTTTCAATTATGTGAGTCACATGGCCCCTAGGAGCAACAAAAATTGGGTTGGTGTGAAGAAGGTCTGGAAATTCCCTAAGGAGAGATGTGTATTTGTGTCCAGGAGGGATAGTGTACATGGCAGCAATATGAACATTATTAGTCATGGTACCAATTACTGAAAGGGAAGTAATGCCATATAATAACCACATGTTCTTCACGTCAAAAAGAAGATTGAAGTGCTCTAAAAAATCAGCACCAATGATAGGCATTTGCACGCTCGCTAGTAGGAAGGGACAACAAAACAATCTGTGTAATAATAGGTCTACACAAAGTAGCCACTCACCATAGGTATTAATGAATGTACCATTATCAGCATACAATTCATTAGTAGAAAAATTGTATCTTTCATGCCCCAATGGGGGAGTACAGAAATTTCTGCACCAGAGTCTATGAGAAACCTATATCCAGTAACAGCATCTGTGAGAAACAAGTGTCATGACTCAGACCCAGCACTACCTGCTACAATGAGTGGTGGGCCTAAGTTTTTCCCCCATTGAGCTAGAATTTGCTGGGTTTGATATATTTTTGCATTCTCCTTGATTTTACAATGGTACCAACTGATGTCAAATTGTTGCTGCCTACCCTGTGGATAAAATCTGTTTCTACGGTGTTCGCGATCTGTCAATCATTGGAAATTTGCAGTCAAGGAAGCTACCTGCTGCTCTAGATGGGCAATTGCTTCCCCACGATTGTGGTTTATATCTATCATACCCACCTTAGGGACATCATCCGTTGGAACTTTGATATAAGGAAAACACAGCAGGAGTATACCTTTCTAAGAGTTTTTTTGCCATAATGGTAAGTGCGTCAAGAGATTCGCAGTTATTTGTTAAAATTGTGCAAGCACTAGTAGGAAGGCATTTTATAGAAATACTGTTCTAAGAAAATATTCCTTAATAATGTATCCTGTGAGAATTCACATTTCTCATAATAAGTATGATGATTTTTTATCCACGAGGTCAGTCTTTGCTAGTAAACGCCTTCCCTTGCGTTGTTTCATTTTCGTGAACTCGCTGATGAGCCGTTTCTTGAGATCAGTGTCTGATGACTTGCAAAGTGGTTTGGTTATTAGGTATGAAACCATTTTTTACACCTCGTTGTCGAGGGAGTCTACAACTTAGTGGTATTTCGTAACTTCATTGGTAATATTATCTGTTACAAATTGAGACTCCACTTGGATAAACCAGACATTGACATTCTTTTCCAAAATGCTGGCATCTATATTGCAACATGAGCCACTTCCCTGAACATTTTTGCTTCCCCATCTGAATTAGACATTTCCATTTTTCACTAAGCATAGAGTGTGTAGGAAGTTGTATCCACAGTTTTGCTGAGGCGCAGAATTTTCCTTACTTGATGCTGTAAGTACATGGATTACTAATAGCTTGTTTCACACACTACCTCGTCGATACGAGGCCGTACACTTGCTGATCAACCGTGAACCCACCAAAAATAATATTATGTCCCACAAGTTGTCACATTTTGTGTCATCTCAGTATCACCAGATGTGGATGTAACACTGTGCGTAATAAGTAGTCACTATGAATGTTTGACAACTATTTAATAAGTATCAACTAGATAACTACACCATGTATCCAGACAATAATATAAAAATAAAAATACACAACAATTATTCGGATATAGACTGTACAGCAAGAGGTTCCTTCTGTTGTCCTTGCCTGTAGATATATATTGATCTGGCATATCATCAATAATGCACTGATTCAAATAAAAACAAAATTTATGTATACTCATCTGAAAAAAATTTACTATTATACATTTTAAAAGTCAGTGCATATTATTTATTTCCTACTATTAATTTTAAAGACACAAATTTAAACATTAACAATTTAAAAAATAGTTTACATAGTATATTTTTACGGCTGAAAATTTTACTTAAAAGCAAAAACATGTATACACTGAATTTTGGAAACATTGAAGATAGTAAGCTGCATAAATGAGGGACTTTTCTATGTCAATCATATTTGTGATTCCACTTCAGCAGTATTCACCTGTTATGCCTGCACTGGTCAGTTCTTTAGCATGAATAAATAGTATATACTTGGTTTATGTCACTGGTGGGCTTTTCAACAGAATGTCGTTCTATAATATGGTATGTATACTAAGATTTAAAAAACATAATTTAAATAAACATTTATTTGTATTTTTTTGGCAGAAGTTTTTTTCTTCACACTTTGATCACTTGGTATGTTAGTGGGGCAATACATACTGCCATGAATTTGTGGCAGAGCAATCCCCAGGGAGGTGTGGTACACTATGCCATCTTCACGACAGAATCGTGGGCATCCTTAGATACTCTGACATTGACACAAGATGGCACATTAATGGAATATGGGATCTAGATTCCTAGGTTGTAGACAAGAGGAGACTACAAGAAGCAAGGTAGGGGCATGCTCCTGTTTTATGTATTCTATCAAAATCATGAATTTGTATTAGGTACATTGATGGTGTAAATATACTTTTCAGCCACAACACTACAGTTAAAGAAACCCACACAGAGATATATATATAGACACACACTCGCTTGCACACACCTGCACACACACACACACTATGGCATGCTCCAGACTTCATTGTTTTACGCGACCAATTGATACATATATCGAAGATCCAGAAAGATGTATAATACATCACAAAGAATAATTTTCATTTTAACAATTAGAAATTAAGATTTCCCACAATATTAAATACATAATCTATTAATACACATAAAGAAAAATATTCTTAAAAAAGGAACACAAAAAAAATAACCAGAGAAATGATTAAACATTGCATTAATTCCAGATAACAAAATGGGTTTTACAAACTTCATGGTTAGTAAACAAAAATAGTAAGGAGAACAAGAGCACGTTGCCATAAAAAAAATTTGGAGAAAGACCAAATTATTAAGAATTGAATGGAACTTGAAATAAGTGCCAACACAAATGACACAGTGGCAGGCTGTCCACTTAGGGAGTCTACAACCCCTTCTTCTGTCTCTCTCCTCTTTTATGTTTCAGGCTGTCTACTGGGGACATGGGAAGGGGCATGACCAATTGTGTATTTCCCCAGGAGTATGATACCTCTCTCACCACTGGTTTAAATAAACAATGACAGAAAGACCATCACAAAAAGAAAGAAAGCCCTCTTACTAAAATTTTTCTTTTAGTGTTTCGAACACCCTTTTAATAAAGTTCTTGCAAAATCTTTTACTACTTCATAAATTTCATGCAATAATGTAATTACATTCTGTCAAAAGGGTTTATCAGGTGTGTCTACAGCTCCCCCTCCCCCTCCGGGAAAACATTTGTAGGACAATTTAGGATGTCAGTGATATATTTGGTGCAACCTAAGCTACAGTGCTGTAGGCAGTGCCTCTTCTGGCAGGGTGTATAGTTGGTCTGGGTCATACTGGGTCAAACTACTAGATGACCAGTATCATTGTCATTGGTTTCTTCATGCCAAGGGCTTTATTAGTACTGTTATAATCCATTCACGGTATCTTCGATACTTTTGAAAAGAACCTTTGAAAAATCACCCTAGGAGTTACATGTTCAATTGGTTATAAAAAAATTGTATATGGAAAAAGGTTTTGTCTTGCTTTTAGCACTGAAACACTATATAAATTGGTTGTTTTAAGTATATTTTTTCAATAAATTATAATAATTTGTTAAAAGTCCGTACGAATTAACAACGGATTTTGAAGGGACATGTTGGTTATAGCTGAAAAGAAATAGTTTGTAGGTTAAATATTAATATTGATAAATTTAATGCCGTAATTGTAAAGTTAATATTGCTAAACTATATATTTACATTTTTACGTAGCACTCATGGGTAAAGATTTCACTGTTATTAATTAAAATTAAATAAATTTCAGTGTGTGTCCAGCGGACTCATACACTCCATCTTGTCCGCTTGGCCACGTGTTTTTCAGAAGTATAACCATGCCATATTGGATATTGGAGACGGTGAATTGTGGTTATAAAACTAACGTAACACATTCTTNATATTGGAGACGCTGAATTGTGGTTATAAAACTAACGTAACACATTCTTTCTACTTATAAGATAATTCTAGGTTAAGTTGTAATTTTAGTATTAGCGCTGTTAATTCTGTAGTTTATCTTTGTAAGTTTTAAATAAACGTGCAAAATATAGAAAGGCATTTGAATATTTCCGTTACGTAATTCCCTTCGCAATCCTTAACTGAAAAAAATATTTTTAAAGAATGAAAAGGAATCGATTTTTTGGTCAAGAACTGATAACCAATTATTTTCGAAAGCTTTTTGTGGAGCGTAAGAGATAGCAGCACATTAGCGTTGGTTCTTGAGTACCAAATGTTAGCCGTGACTTACACGTCTTTCTCTTATATCGTCTTTGCGCCGCACGTAGTGTTGTTTTGATGTTGTGGCAGTGAAGAAGTGCGAAAGTTTCTTGATGGAAAAGCGATGTACCTACACCGCAGGTTTAAAAATGAAAGTGATTTTGTTCGCTGAAGAGTTTGAAAATCGAGCCGCGGGCCATGAATTCGTAGTAAATGAAACGTTAGTGCGGGACTGGAGGAATTTTTCTCACTTAAAAGTCGCACCCCAAGTTTTCAATAAATTTTTTAAAATAAAATGTGCGACTTATATGCGATAAAATACGCTACCATTTATCACCAAAAGTTTATTATGTAAAATTTAACTTTTTCCTTACACCAAATATGTAAATAAATCTTAATACAATAAGTAAACTTTAATTAAATTATATAATTAACAGTTCCGATATATACTTCAATCTACCTTTTTGTATGTATTACAATATTTTGCTAAATTGATTAGCATTTTTTAGACATTTGGAGAATTTTATTAAAGTATATGACAGTTAAGATTACATGGCATTTTTTCTCTTCAAAAATAAATTTTGGTAGTTCCCACATGGCACTGTTTTTGTTTACAAAACGTTTGAAAGGTGTCACATGGCAATGTTTTGTTTACATACTGCGGAAGGATACATAATCGGCTCCCTGAAAGTAGATCTTTAGCAGGGCTTCAGAAAATCTTGAAGTTACCATGAATAAAGTATAGCATTGGTTCCACTGTAAAAGTTTTAGGTGATCATCCACCTCAGACAACTCTCTGATGATCATGCCAAACATGGCTTTGTCCAGGGGTCCCATCCTTGGACGAGTTAATTTTCTGGGGTTATCTTTACAAGAATGTTCTGTTCATCAACCTAGCCTCTCATAGTGAGACTCCTGATGATGGAAACCTTCTAGATTGGGCCAGTGAAACTATTTAAGCCGTGACGGACCTCCAAGCAGAGAGTATAGAGTTTGGAGGGTTGTGTAACCTTAAGAACCAGGTGTACAAAGACAGCGCAATTATGAGCCAGTGGAGGGACGAGTGGCTGCGACATGCGACAGTGACCAGCGAGAGTTAAGTCTGACTGCGAGCATTGGTACAGTGGAGACAGAGACTAATGGGCAGGACTACTGAATTGGATGCGTGTATGACAGGCATTTGGAGTGATGGCAATAGACAGAATGAATATGTGTAAATAATGAGTGTGAATTTAATTACTGTAACTAATATGGAGACAGTGATAAGGACATTAATAAAAATTGAGATAGACATTAAAAATTACGCTTATTGAGAATAACAAGTGTACTAGTGGAAATAAGGTAGTTTAATATTGCAAATAATAGATTTGTGAATAAATTTAGAGTTAAAATTAGATATTTTATTTTTATTAAGACTCCCATCCCTTACAAACTCAGATACACCATTCTGGTATCTTATAACACTGGTATTAGAAGTGGGATGAAGGTATTCAATGACAAATTAAGTTATGCAAATGCTAATACATAGTGATATTAAAACAAATTAGTTAATTGTTTTAGTTGTAGGACAAAATGTTAAGACAGTTTTGTACAACTGTTGCAATGAATTTTAACTAGAAAAATGTCTGCAAAACTGGAAGCAGTGTGATCATTAATTCAGAGGATATGTAGCCAAATGGCTAGTGTGAGTGTATGTGTAAATAGATTGAAAGAAAATGTAAACAACCAAGTTACTAGTGTAAAAGAAAGTGTAAATGAAACAGTAAATAGTCAACTCCCGTTTTACCGGGGGCCGCTTAATCAGGTTGCAGCTTAACCGTGTGTGGAGCCACCAGTTCAAAGTCAAATATTGAACAGCTGCTGCCAGTCACGTGCTGTTGCTATTAATAACCCATGCACGTGCTGTTAATTTGCAGGCAGCAGTCAAGTGATGCAGTACTGTTTTTTTTAATAGTAAAAGTGTTCTGGTAATATATTTACACATGTTTTTAATCATGAATATACATGAAACTTGGAAGTATTAGGAATTCGGGAAATTGTTAGACAGCACATTTACATTCATAATAATAACGTATTTTACGAGTAAAACTTGTCTGCTCGTCAAAAATGCATGATAGGGTAGTTTACAGTAGTTCATACACGCAGAGGCTATTTATATGTTAACAATGGTACTGAATGCGACTTGATGACTAAATATCAAATTAACATAAATATTTTTTGTCGCAAAACCATGTATGGTTTTAATGAACAAATAAATAAATAAATAAATCACATTTATTTCCACTTTATTGCTGACGTAGGGGAGTAGGGACAGAAAAAAAACAACATAGCAAGTCGCCCTCAGAATCCAAATTACTAGCAAGCAGAATCACTTCACATGGAAACAAACAAACGTTTGTGAAAAATTAAAAACCAAGAATGATACATGTGATTGAAGTGAACTTTATACCACAGGTTAGGTACATGACAATACACAATTGATTAATATTACAGACATGTACACAATCTCCATCCTTGAGAATTCAGTATGGTGTGAAGCCCCCATGTGCTGCAATCAAAGCCCTTAAACATTGTGGCATGGAATCAAAGAGGGCCTTGATATGTTTCTGGGGAATCTCCCTCCACGCAGTTTGAATGCGAGTCCACAAAGCATCAACAGTGGTTGCTGGAGGACCATGACGAACAAGTCGCCGACCAACCATAAACCAGACATGTTTGATAGGCGACATGTCAGGCGAACGTGCAGGCCAGGGAAGTAGTGGTATCCGTCATTCATTTAAAAAGGCTTGCACATTGCTCCCCACGTGGCTAGGCATTGTCCTGCTGAAATACGTCATGTGGAGTTACCTGAAGGAGGGGCAGTGCCTCGGGCTCTAAAATCACCCTGATTGCCCTCAATACATAGGAGTATAGATCGCATATTGTATCCAATGGCGCCCCAAACCATCACACTTGATGTTTGTTAGCTATACCGCTCCACTATGCAGGCTGCCAGATTGCGGTCACAACGGTAGCGTCTAACACGTATGCAGCCATCACTGTAGGACAGGTTGAAGCAGGACTCATCCGAAAACACTACATTTTGACACTCAGTATGCCAGGAATGGAGTTCATGTGCCCATTGCAGTCGCGTTAGTGGTTTCTGGACAACGGAAGCAGGCGCAACGGCATGCGTGCCACCAGTTCAGTCTGCAGCAGCCGGCATCGAGCCGTCAATGCAGACAGGTCTACACCCGTTGCAGTGCTCCAGTGTCGAGCCATCACTGTGGACGAGGCTATACAGTCCGTTACGGCCATGCGGATAAGATGGCAGTCATCCCGTGCTGTAGTCACTTTGCGTGGTCCAGTACCCACTTGTCGCTGTGTACAACCCTCTTCTATCCGCTGGTTCCACACACGCATCACTGTCATAGCAACATGCCCTCTACAAGCCGAAATGTCACGGTATGACAAACCTGTTTCCCAAAGACAGATCATTCTGCCCCGTTCAAACTCACTCACATGCTGATATGACGCCATTTGACGTCGACAAGGAATATTCACACTTGCTTTTCATGAGAGGGCACTGCTGAACCTACATGTACGCCATCTATCTGTAATCATAATAACTTATTGCTGGTACACTGTTCTACACATCCTCTGAGTTTGAATTCATTCAGGCCATTCTTTCTGGGTGCTGCAATTTTCCCAAACTATACTGTATGTTAATTTGAAATATTTATACAGCTTGCAGAAAATGTAAAACTCTTAAAATTTTATATGTATTTGTATTTTACACATGGGGGCGTGGATTCCAAAGAGAACTGCATGCACTGGCCAACAGGTGGCAGCATGGTAGCCTATTTTGCTGCTGTGTCGCACGTGAATGTTTCATCTCATGCAGACTCAAAACAACTCGGGTTTGAAATATATTATGTCAAATTAATCTAGATATATTTGAAAAATACTCTGTGACAGATGTGTGGCCTATTAAATTAATATGAAGCATGCACGTGGCAATGTAAGCAAGCACAAGCTATAGCCTATGAAGAAGATAGTAACAAAGCTAAACTATTGCATACAGTTTAAGTTCCATATATTTTTAACACCTACACTTTATTTAAGAACAAAGTTTAATATGCTACACATGTAACAGCTGTTTTGTAACTATATAAAATACAATATATAAATGTTTTGTCTACAATCTCCTTCCCGCCCACATATTTCTCCAATGTATGCTGTGCAAATGTTGGCTGTCAAAATAGCCAACATGAAATTCTTTTGCAATCGTTCATGCATCAGTTGATATAGGATTGTGTGTATGTGATAATGCTAATATAATTTATGACATGTTCCCACACACTGGATTCTTATATGGTTATATTATTTGTTTACAAAATTTTTGGTAATTTTTATGTAGGTAGTAGGTAAATCGTATTTCTCGCTTATATTTTATAAGATTACACACTACTTATGAGCTGATATTTTTATACACATTGTTAATACTGTAAATATTTCTTAATGATGAATTAATTAATCTATTCATTTTTTATTCTTTAGTCAGTTATATGTGATTGTAAAATAAATAGTTAAATGTAAAAGAAGACTAAATGCCTTAACTTCACCATTTAAAAAAAAATTACTAAATAGATAAATAAACTTACATGTACAGTATATAAAGCAAACATGTGTAAATGAAACTGTAAATATCCAAATAAGGAATGTAATAGAAATTGTAAACTAGAATGTAAATAGCCAGATAACTTACGTACATGATTTAGTAGATAGGAAAATAGAAGGTGTTAGAGAATACAAACAATTACCTGTCTGCACAAGAAAATTGATAGTGTAACTGAAGTGGTGGAAAGTGTTAGTGGAAGGATGGACAGCATCATGAACAAAATTAGTGTAATGAAGAAGAATTTGTAGGAATTTATTCAGCAGCGGAGTTCTATCATCACCACACTGGCAGCTGAGAAAAGTGGGAAAGCATCACAATTCGTTACCAATACAGCTGCCATGTAGGGCAGCCAAGCAGCTCTGCGGGATTGGTGTCAAGCATCCAGGAGTGTGGAAGGGGGATGCAATTACAGCCACCCCTTTCAATGGCCAAATTTATGACGAAAGTACCAAAACCAGTCAGAAATAGTCACCACCCTGAATAGCTATCAGAAGAACAGCAGGCTTGCTACTCCATGGCTATACACAGAGGTCCTGTAATCAGAATACTACAATCACTAACAGAGAAACATCGATTGGTTTACCCCCCTCTGGTGTCTGCCTTAGCGCTACATTTCTGTGATCAATATCTGAAACATGTCCACCATGCTGAATTGCAAAGCCGCACCCAGCAACCAGGGGAGCCACTGCAGGAGCTATGACAAGACATTGTGCGGCTGTCCAAACATCTATGGAGGGTACCACGAGGAGGCGCGTGACATCATCACAGTCAGTTTCTTCATTGACGCCATAGCCAACACGGAGGTACGGTGAGCAGTACGCCTAGCTGCACCCAACACCATGCCAGACACTCTGGCTTGGGCAGCAAGACCGGGGTCCGCACCCTAATGTCTGATATGGGCAGTGATGCTGAACGAAGATGACCATGAGAGCATGAAGAAAACACTTAAGGATTTGCAGATGGCCATGGGAGACGTGCTATAGAGTTTTGCCCCCCCCCCTCCCAAACGGCCAGAGTTTTAGTAATTTGGACAGCCGGGAAACCTGAAAGCCTATTGCACACAACAACAGCAGCAGCAACAGAAACAGGAGTGGGAAAACCAGCAGCAAGAGGCAGGTGAAAGTATAACACATTTGGAAAACAACATGTAAACAGCTAACTTGGAGGCAAAGGTCGGTGACTGCTGGAAGGAAGACCCCAATGTTCTTATATGTATGTTCGGTAAACCAGGATTTGGATGCCATATTGGTGGAGGGGAGCCTGAATGATGTTCCTTGTCAGATGGTCATAGACACTGCGGCAACCATAAAAGTATTAAGACCAGGCATCCTCGGGCCTTCCCCAGCAATCATCCAACGCCAGTATGGAATGCTGCTATTTGACTATAATGACAGGTCAGACCATACCAAATAAAGGTACTAGAAGGTGAACTTGAAGTTTTTTGACCCTAGCCTAGAGCAATATATATCAAAATAGCAGAACTAGAGGATGAAGGTTTTTTTGGGTTTGGTAAACTATATAAGCTGGGGGGCTGTATTGACACTCAATTTTGTGTGCTACGAGTAGGCAGTACTGATTTGGCGGTGTCAACATGGTAAGATTTATCCTCAGCAATGAGCTGCCCAGTAGTCTGCTGTCAACTCACTGCGCTACTCGCTTCTAGTGAAATTGTCATTATGGGCAGATGTCACGGAAAATTTGTCAGACGTTTTGGTCTAAATGAGCAAGCAGGGACAAGTAGCATCATGCCGGGCAGTGTTGTCGTAGCAATGACTCTGGTCTCATCGAACTCTGACAGTTTTCCAGTAAGAATGATTAATTTGTCCAATAGTGCCATTCGTCTTGAGGGGGCCATGATAGGGATTTTCCAGCAGGTCACACAGATTCCTCCAAATGTTCCAGAATCTTTTAGAGTAAAAAAAAAATTTAATGTCATCCACCAGAAGTACTGGAGGAACTGCTGGTAAGAAAAAGCAAAAACCTCAACTGGTGACAGGAGAAGGATGTGTCTGAATTATTGCAGAGAAATAGGGAAGTTTTTTCTTCATGTAAGCCAAAACACTTTGGAATGACTAATGTGACCTGCCATCACACTGATACAGGAGATGCCAGGTCCATAAAGCAGCCACCAAGACAAATTCTACAGGTTTAGCATGAGGCAGTTCAGGGTATTCTAAAGGAAATATAGGATTTAAATGTGATAGAACAATCAGTCAGTCCATGGTCTTCCCCCATTGTACTTGTTACGAAGAAAGATGTATCTCTGTGGTTTTGTGTTATCATCAGATTAATAATGTGACAAAGAGAGACACTCATCTACTTAAAACGATAGATGGCATAATGAACCACATAGCAGGTTCGCAATGGTTTACTACATTGGCCATGAAGAGTGGGTACTGGCAATGCTCGGTGGCCCCTGAGGATCAGAAGAAGACTTCATTTTATGTATAAGATAAAGGAACCTTGCAGTTCAAAGTTGTGTCTTTTTGACTGTGTAATGCTCCTGCCACCTTTAAATGCCTGATGGAAAAACTCCCTTTAGATATGTCAGGTTTACCTATATGAGATTGTTGTGAAAGCAAGGATATTTGAAAAACATATATCACACTTACACTCTATGTAATACAATGGTTAAAAGAATTAACCATACTCTTGAGCAGTACCTGTCCATCTTCGTGGCAGACAAACAGAAGGACTGGGATTCAAAGAAGCAACTTTTCCTCCTTGTTTACTGCCTGGCAGTTCACGTGTCTACGAGGCTAACACCATCACGGATGCTGTTTGGAAGAGAGCTATGCCTCCCTAGTGACCTGCTGTTTGGCCGAACGATAGAAGAGGATGCTGGTGACCCAGATTTTGAAAGTGAATTACATTACAAACTAGTTGCAATTCATGATTTTGCTCAACAGTACTTCAGAATTAGTAGTGACAGGTTGAAGACCTGGTATAACAGGAGAATGTCGGGCAAGGTATTTCAAGAAAGACAACGTGTGGCTATACAACCCACAGGGGCAGAAGAGGTAATGCCAGAAGCTACAGAAAAGTTGGGAAGGCCCCTACAGGATTCTGAAGAAAATAAATGATGTGATCTTTTGAATTTATCGCAAAGGCTCTCAGGTGAAGTCAAAGGTTATCTAAATTGACCGACTGGCATTCTATGAAGGTCCGGATGTTGCAGAGTCTGATCAGGATGAACAAACTTGAGGAGGGGTCAGTGTTACATTCTGCTGCTCTGCATCACTTTCCTTGCCCCATCCTGCTTGAGCAAGCAAAATAGTGTGTCAAGGCCAAGCTAGTAAATCAGAGAACGCACAGAGATTTACAAAGGCATGGTGCCACACGTACCGCTGTTGCTGCTGCGATAAGCCTATTTGGACTCATGTAATCCAGTCCTTGCGCTGATTCAATTTCTGGAGTTATCTTTGCAATAATGTTCTTGTCATTGCCCTACCCTCTCTCAGGGAGCGAGTGGGATTGTAGGGGGGCTCAACATTGGAATTATTAACGCCCACTAAAATTTTTAATCAAGAACACTTTAAAAACCTTCACACAGGAGTCAGTCAAAAGGACACTCGCAAAACAAACCAAACAGAAAAATACAACAGAGTGTACAAAAATGAAAAAACAAAACACAACACATTAAAACTACCCGGTGCACATAAAAATGGAAGAAGGTTGCTCACAGGAGTACTCCCATCACACAGCATTTGCAGATTGACAGTAGGAACATTAAAAGTCCGAAGAGTTTGTTGGCACCTGCGACACTCCCTGAGAATGTGCCGGACAGTCAAGGGAGTGACATATGTAGTACACTTAGCAAGGGGCTTGCCATGAAGCAAATATCTGTGTATCAGACAAGTGTGCCCAATGCAAAGTTGAGAAAGCACATCATCTTCCCTACAGGTGCTCGAAATATCAGGACGAGTACAAACAGGCAAGTCAGAGATGGCCCGTAACTTGTTGAACAGTGGAATAGAAGTCCACTCCGCTTCCAAGCATGCCACACAAACCACAAGCCGCATGCAGAACATCTCACACAGAGACATGAGGGGCACAGGGTGGAAGACTGCATGCATCTTTAGCCACTATATTTGCTGTTTTATTCGCAGGGGTACACACATGGTATGGAACCCATAGGAAGATGATACGCACACCAATTTGCACAGCCCCTGCCAGCTTCTCCCGGATCATGGAAAGAAGCAGTTGAGGAGTGGAGTTAGATTTGATGGCTGTCAAGGTACTCATCAAATCGGAGCACATTAAGACGTTTACGATAAAACACACAGCCTTGAAAATAGCAGAAAGCTTTGCAAATACTGCACATGGATGAAGTCCAGAAAGATACCGAGAAGCACCAGTTACAAGGGTGCATCCAGTTGAGATATCTGATTTGGAACCATCTGTGAAAAATTAAACAAAACCACGTAACACAGAAGGCACAATATAAAGCAAAAGGCCCTTGTAAGCAACAGGAGTGGTCAACTTTGGAAAATCTGCCAGGTCGAGATGCACCTCAACCTGCATTGTCAGCCATGACTGTTGATGGCAAGGTAAATGCAACACACAGAAGGGTAAGTCATACTGCTATAAAAACATTTGTAAAGGGGACAGACACTGGCTGAGGAGAACATGGCATAGCGGGGTATAACTGGTCATTGGGCGGATAGAGAAAAGCATTGTGGTAAAGGTGCAAAGAGTACAAACGCACCCGCACCCCATATAAAAGAAGCAGCTTGTCATGCCTGTAATGTAGAGGAGGTTCACCAGCCGTGGTGCAGAATGATGACCAGGCTTGTGCGGAAATCCCCAGTCACAATATGAACACCAGCTTGGCGTGAACACTCACTAATGGTTTTAACACATATGGCCATAGTCTAGTTTGCTATGGACCAGGGCACGATGCAGCCGAAGAAAAGTGATTGTGTCAGCACTGCAGTCACGACCACTAAAAGTTTTCAAAATATTCAGTCCGAGGACACTGACAGATCCAACAACGCAGCGGGGCCGAGACTGTGCTTTGCACAGGCACCCCCCTCTCAGCAAGACTCGGGGTGTGGGGAACCTCTTATATTGGACCAGCGAAACTATTTAAGCAGCAATATACCTCAGAGCCGAGAGTTTAGTGTTTAGAGAATTGTGTGACCTTACGTGACAGGTGTGCAAATACAGAAAAGTGATGAAAAAGCAAACCAATTTGTGGCAGCGACAGTGACCAGCAAGAGTTAAGTCTGCGGACTGCGAGCATCAGTACACTGGAGGGTGAAACTGATGGGCGGGACTATTTAACTGGATGCATGAGTCATAGACGTTTGGAATGCTGGTAATAGACAAATTCAATATTTGTAAATATACGTGCGAGGTAAATGATTGTAACCAAAATAAAGATAGCAATAAGGACTTTAATTTAAATTGAGATCCACATTAAATATTGTGCTTACAGAGAATAAAGAGTAATTGTGGAGATGAGGTAGAGTTTAATGTTGTAAATAAAAGCTGTGTGGCTATATTAATAGACAAATTTAGTTATTTTATTTTTATTAAGACCTCAGTCCCTCACAAACTCTGATATGCCCCTAGACTTCCATCCATCACAAACTCTGATAAACCCTAGCATCTTGTAACAATATTTTTAATGCGTCTTTGCTTCTTTTCTGTAATAAAAACCAAAAAACTTCCATACATTCACAAATTATATTATGGTAGCTAAGACCTATTATGTGGATAAGAATTCTGTACTTTGTAAATAAAAAACTTATGATAAAACATAAATTATTACATATCTTCTAAAATGAAAATTTTGCATGTCTTTGCTCAAAACTGGTTGAAGTTTTCTTGGAAGGTAGGGCTATAGCTAGCCCTTGTATCTGATTTAATTACTCACAAAATAACATTCACATTAAGACAGACATAGCCTCTCTCACAATATTATACCATAAATTTTGCATATGCACTTTTGTAGCAGTCACAAACATATTTCAGCAGTAGTGCATCAACACATCACTTAGTTAAACACATACTATTGGATGAAACACAAAAACCATATATTTTCAGCAACTTTGATACAGTCACAAATTATGAACGTTTAATGCTGGTTTATTATATATATAAACAAAAATGGCCCCCTTGTTGCAACTGTCTAGGACCCATCATTTTAGTTTGGAAAGCACACAAAGATTTTGCTAGATTCCGCTGTAGCGATGCAGCACCTATTATGCAGGCAATATTACCTACATGCGTGTGGGCACTGCACAGCTGATGGTGGCGGACAATGTTAACACCTACTGTAAACAACACGTACCATACATAAATAAGCATACACAACTGTTAGTTTGTGGCGACAGTCTGTGTGATTCCATGCAGGACGTAAAGATATTGGTATTGCCTACGCACGTGGCACTCTTTCTGTGCTGTTGTGTACTGTGCAGGCTTTAAACATTGAAAGATTTGATGCAGCAGTGTAAAGCAATGCCACATTTCAGTGGTATCAGGTAACACATTGCATTTGACAAGAAAAGCTGTGGCATTCCATAGGTTTTATTCTAGAAACATGTATCATAAACACTATTATAGGAAAGGCTTGATGGTATGACCCCCATGTTTGATGCATAATTCACATCGCCGCACCAACGATTGTCAGACACATGTGAAAACACCCTCATTGTCCAGAATAATCCCGGCAGCTGCAATGATGTGAGCAACGGGGTCCTCTTCAGATTCCACTGCAATTTCAAACACCAGACTGCGCATGTAACGCCAGAAGAAATATTCCCATGGATTAACATGAGGGGGTCGTGGAGGCCAGGGAACAGGATGCCCATGGCCTATCCATCGTCCAGGGAAACGAGATTCAGGCGATTGCACGCACGTCGCTAACTGTGGGCTGGGGCACCGTCATGCTGGAACCATATGGCCGCTTGTGTTTGTAATGGGACCTCTTCAAGTAATGTCGGCAGAGTTTCCTGCAGACATTCAGCATACACATTGTCGGTGAGATGATGTGGTAACAGGTAGGGGCCAACCAACATGTTATGTATTATGCCCGCCCAGATGTTGACACTGAATCGCTGTTGATCCCCGTGGACGAATGGAATGTGAGGATTGACATCTGCCCACTCTATGGTATTTCAACAATTCTGTATACCATCACGTTGAGAAGAACCCTCATCAGTGAAGAGAATGTATCTGACAAAGTCAGGGTGTGTTCTGCGTTGTTCCAGAAACCATGCTGCAAACTCCACGCGTCGAGGATAATCCGCAGGACCCATGGTATGCACATGTTGTACATGGAATTGATGCAGTAATTGCTCACGAAGCACTCGCCCAATGGTGCAGCAGCTTCTGTTGAGTACTCTTGCAATAGTAGGATACTCACATGTGGGTTATTTTCAACATACCTCAACAGATCCTCTTCAAAACCTGGCTTACCTCGCTGTCCATATGCGCTCTGCATTCTGTCGTGTCACCTCCAAGCCTCCACTTTCTCTCAAATGTCGCTCCACAGACACAAATGTGGTGTGGCCGCATTCTGTGTGGAAATTTATCCTTGTACATTCAGTGTGCTGTTCATCCATTTCCCTCTGCCGCAACGTAGACGAGTAGCATATGTCAGTTCCGGCCATGTAAAGTGTTCCATTTTGTATACACAACATGCAGCTTGACCAACAGAAATGTAAGTGATACATTATGGATTGCTCACATATTTTATATAATTCGTCTCTGAGTTTAATGGGCTGCATTCGCTATAGCGCCTTTAGTGCTGTGATAACTGCCGTGCCAGGCGTGGAATTGAACACGTCAAATTTAGATATTTGCTCCCAAACGAATCGCCTGACAGTGTTGCATTACGGGAAAGTTACTTTCAACTGTCGACATGTCGTTTGTCACAGTAACACTTATTTATTTATGTGCTAATAATACAGTATGCTACCTATACGTTTTTAGTTTGTGCGTTTAATGCCTTATCAAAAGCGAGGTCATTAGGCACAGGAACATAAAACTAGGCACTTGAAAGGAACTAAGGAAGGATTCGGCCATGGCCTTTATTAAGGAACCATCCCAGCGTTTGCCTGGAGTGACTTCGGGAAACCATGGTAAACTGAACACTGGATGGCCTGACCAGGAGTTGAACCCGTGTCCTCCCAAATGCGAGTCCAACATGTTACTGTTGCCCCACTTTGCTCGGTCCCTGATGTATTAATAATAGGAGATGTTTATACGAACCATTAGGAATCATAAACTTTTGATGCTTGTTTATTTAACAGTATGAACTAGGTAATACAAAGGGCCTCTAGCCACAATTACCTAGGACCACCGCTTTCATACTAAACACACGTGTATAAAGCCTCGGCTGCAGCGATACATCTCCAGGTACATAAACAATAGTCTTTACAGTACACAGCAGCGACAGCAATGTGGTTCCAGGCACGTAAGCAATACCAATACTTCATGTAGAGAATTTCGCACCGACTGTTGCCAGGAACACATTGTCGAATGTAGTATCGTAAGCTTTTGAATACATGGTGCTTTTTAAAGTAAGTAATAAATGTCCTCCACCATTGTCTGTGCAGCAAGAACAGCAGCTTACCATACATGCATGTATGAAGTATTGCCTATGTACGAGGCACTGTATCGCTGCAGCGGAATATAGCGGAATATTTGTGTGAGTTTTAAACGAAAACAGTGGGCCCTAGGTTGTTGCAACAAGGAACATGATGCATCACACCCACAAATCTAACAACCAAGAATTATCTCAAAGGCATATAAATCTTTTACAAGTATGTTTCACTGTGATATCAGAGTGTACATGTATTAGTTATTTATTTATTTGCATTCAAACTATATACCTGGCATTAAAAATAGTATTTTTCATGATCTAAACATACTTTATAAAATATAAATACATTACTGAAACATCAATATGAAATATTTCACTGAAAATGTGTACCAAACTTATTTCTTAGATACAGTACTCTCACATTACTTTATTAAAGAAAATTTATTTGTAAACCATTTTTATGAATGAATTATTCTATTTGCAACCTACCCACCAACTTCTTGTATATTTTTAAGATTACATATACTACTAGAAACATGTTATTAGACTACAACAACTTAATTTTCATTAACACACTAAAATTAACACTTAAACTGTCTTATAAGTATGATTAATATAAATTAAACTTACCTCAGGGGTGACAAAGCTTCTATAAGTTGTCAGAAATGTACGGACAAACATTGGATCTGCATATATGTGATATGTTAATCTTTCTATAAGTTTGTGTAAAGTGGCCCCCTGAAAAAAAAAATTCACGCTCATTAATGAACATAATATTGATGTAAAAGACAGTAAATGCAAAATTAATAAAAATATAAGATTTCTAAATAATTTCCTGACAAAACCTTTGTTAAAATATCAATTATAGAAAATATAGTATACAGAGAGCTCTTCCTAAACAACATCTAATTAATAAAAAAAAAGAGTGCCTTTAAAGATAATTAAATACAATAAATTTACCGAAAGCAAATTTATTAAATAAAAGTGTTTCCCTCGGTAAAATTTGTGGTAAAATAACTGTTAAGAGGCATACCTAATAGGGTCTTAAAATGTATGCAAAGCTATGGCTGGTAAAATTTTACTAAAAACCTAAATAGCTTTTCACATTAACAACATTTGAGGAGAACCATTCATTTAATCTGAATGCTGTGCACAAACACAAAATTCAACGTGTATTTCTCAGCAAAGGGTTTGTGAAACTGTTGATAATAAGTGCTTGGACCCACTGATAATTGCATATTTTCATTATATTTTGATGGTAAATATTTGTTAGAGTTCCTACAAAATATTAGAATAAAATTTCCCTCATTTTCCAGAGAACAATAAAGAAATTTGCAATCTAGTATTTTCTGGCATTCAATAAAAATATTCTACCAAATAAAATAGGCTTTATAAAATGTGACTCAAATTAAATTCATGTAACTTTCAGTTTCTGAACATCACTTTACACTATTAAGAGTAAATTATTATCATGTGAGTCTACTATTCCAAATGCAATGCAAATTATTTCTACCTATCAGTTTTAATATAAATACCTTGGGCTGCTAATGACATTTATTGGCCATACAGAAAATATATTACAGTATATTGTATTACAGACTTGAATTTACAGGATGGTGAAATGTGATTGCCTGGGCGCCAGTTAACTGTGGTTGATTAACCAATTTATGTGCACAACAAGCTCTCACGGTGTTGTGGAATATTTGGCCAATATGGCTAGTAGGCATGGGCAACAGTTTTAAGCGTGAAAACACTCCACGTTACATAGTGCTGTTAGAGTCACACTGCAAACCCATAAATTAATGGACCGAGACACTTTTAAAGAACGGTAACACAAGCATTACAGCTTGACACTGGTTTATTGGCTTAGACGCCCCATGGTACAACATTTCCCAATAAACAGTATGATAAAAAAATCTCACACGCCTTCCACACTAAAAATAGATGTTAATGCTGTCAGTCTACAATGTGCTCCTCTGAATTACATTAAGATGAAGTCCCGCTCAAGCATCACTGACCATGATGCAGCTAGATCAGAAAATTGGAGTCAGTCAGGCCAAAAGTCTAATACATGGTCAGGTAGGGCCACAGTGGTGCAGACCAAATAAAACTAATTAAATGTGTCCATGTGGGGTGAAGACACTCGTGGGGACAAAGAAAAAGGTTCTGATAAATATTAAATAAAGAACAGCACTACAAAATTAGTTGAACTTGCAAAAGATGCAAGCCCCCATGGGATGCACGTCTGTCCCTCACCACGGCTACTTAATGACTAACATCATGGTGGCCGAAGGTAACCACAGGAGATTTCCCTCTGAACATTACACAAAACCATTTAAATACAAACAATGCTGAAACAGTAAAACAAGTATTATTATGCCAAAATTATGAAGACCAATTTGTCCTTCTCTGGTGTTAATTATAATACTGAAAGTTAAAAGTGATTGAAATAGTTCTGGCTCAGGGTGCTGAGATTATAAGACAATATCGTCTTCAGCGGTTGAGAGAATGGAATCTTATGCTGCACTCGGGCACTGCAGTAACTTTTGGTGACGTCACACTACTACAGCGCACTGTAAGTGGGACCGCCCATTTCCTTACTGACTGAACAACTTTCTATTTTCTCACTACACTCACTATTTCACATGCATTAAGATCATTCTTTGGTTGCTGCTAGGCTTTTTCCAGGACTGGGCTAATAGCAGGATGAGGCATGACATTCGCCCTCCCGTTATCCTCCCTGGAGAGGCCAAATTTGCTGATCTGCCAGAGTCTACGGTGTTGTTGGGTTGTGGTTCCCCTTGAAGTGGCAGATGACCCTAGTGGGGAAGGATTAATGGTGAAGAGATTGCTTACCTTGAGCTGGTTGATCACTTGGTGATGTAGCTCACTCAGTCTGGGGGCCATTGCCCCATCTGCGAGTGGGCATCTGGGGTGCAGTTCATACCTCCTCTCGCCTGTGGCTGGCCAAGCACACTGGATGATGGGTAGTAGTGCCCCTGGCATCTCAAACTCTGCCAATTAACAACACCACTGTCACCTGCATTGTCACAGTGGCATTTGGGGGAGGGGTTCCTCCAACTCCTCAATTACCACTGTGAAGATGGCGTCTGCCAGAAAGACGTTGTGTTTTTACCCACCCCTGGTGATGGGAAGGGTTTTTTAATGTCCTCCCTGGGCTCGTACACCCAGAAAGCTGGGTCTGGCATGCCAACCTTGAGGTTACCCATCTCAAACTTTTCGATGGTCACCCCTTCCAGAGTGGTGGGGTCAAACAGGTGTCCATGCACCCTCAGGTGCTACTCGTTGGTTACGAAGCAAAGGAATGGTGGCTCTGGCTCCAGCTCCTGCTTGCCGGTGCCTAGCTGTACTGCGTTGGTCTCTGTGTCTGCATTGTCACTGACTGGCCGGCGTGGAGGTGGTGAATCCTCAGAATGGTGATGCATCAGTGTCGTCGTCTCCTGCCCTCCTGGGGGTGTCATCCCCTGCTGCTACACCAGATGATCATTGTTGCAGGAATTTAACCAATCCTACCTAGAAGGGTGTAGGCCTCTTTGTTATGCCAATACTGCAAGGCTGTCAGGGCCACCTCACAATGCCCACGAATTTACGGTACTAATGGTATGAACATCCTTAATAGGTCATAAAATGACCTGACATGTGAAATAAAACATATAGAACATTTTACAATGTTTATTTTCATGTTCTTATCCTGTACAAAAGGCACTGAAGTGGACGCACACACATAGGGCTGTGTTCACCCAAAACAGAAGAAAAAGGCTCAAAGTGCAAAAGAAATTACATGTATTAAATAAGCCCCTGGGCGTGGTGAGCCAGTAGGGGGGAGAAGGGACTACTCCTGGGCACAGATAAAGAAAAAGGTTCCATAATGGTGTAATGCTATTGAAGTTAAATGGTTAAGCAAAAGGATGAAGTGCCCAGGGAGTAGCACAGCAGCACGCCCTTCTCCTACACACCTGTTAGCCTGACTGACAATTATGGCAGCAGGTTGCTAGGTCTCAGCAGCCTGGTGCCAAAATTCAAGAAAAGCAAGTCAAGTTTTACAAAAAGCAGACAACATAGAAAATCCTGAAATAAGAACACAATTATACAAGACACTTAAGGATACAATTATATGACACATTAAACACTATAAAAATATATTACTTGCAATTAAAATTCAGAAGTACATGACAGGAAAGAAACTGGGTGTATTTCTCAGTCCCTCATGATGACAATTTTCACTAGCACTTATTACTTAATGAAAAGACAAAAAACAGAAAACAATATACATTATAAAACAAAATGTGGCACCAGAAATCTGAGGTCACTGGGCAAGTCTAAGCAGGAAAATCGAAGAAGGGGTGTAGGTAGTAAATACAACTCTGCAATAGTTTTCAGTTAACTTCTTATCTCTATCCAATTAAGTATAACCTTGCCGGGAGTATGTTAGAAAAATTAGGGGTTGTGCACAACACACTCTCACTTCACTTGTTTCACTTAAACTGGGATGTAATCGTTGGATGTAGAGGCAGAAGTGGGGTCGCTGGCCTACAGTCACTGTTGATGTTCCAACGTGGCCTTCATTTTCACAATGTTTCCTCTACCAGGGCTTAATTTCGAGGTGCTGAGTTGGCCTGAACTACTGCTTGATGCTGGTGGTGGTATGGTGACTTAGCTGGACGTCTTTCCAAATGCTGCTCCAGTCGGCAGCGTTTATGGCAGCCGTCCGTGGTTCAGGCAATGTGAACCCAGTAGAGAGGCTGCACAAGTTGAACATTGGCAGTTAGATGAACGAATGCTGAGAGCTGGGATGCAGCAAGTTTCACACACCCCCCTCCTCTGGAGGTCATTCGTCTGCTGCAGACCGATGCTTCCCTCCCCTGTTGCACAGCAAGTAGCAGCAAGATGGTGGGGTCACAGCCCTCGCCGGGACCGCAGGTGGTAGAAACCTCGTATGTGAAATGTAGATGGTGAGGTGGGGCAGTTTCCCCGGTGGCATGGTGCTGCAGCAGCTGCTGTGGTAGGCAGGGTGCCTCCGCAGGCTGGGAAAGTCAAGCATGGTGGATGGCGGAGCCGCTAGGAACGGCGTTGTGGCGAGGAGAGCCATACTCTGTATCTGTCTCATCACTGCTGCTGGCTGAAATGGCGCGAGGCCTGCGAAGGGGTCGCAAAAGATGCTGCATTGGTGGCTGGGCATCCCCATCACGTCACTCGGACGTGTCAACCAGGTGGTTTGGCAGGGCCTTGCTTACTGGAGTGGACGCAAAATGTCTCAAAGACATCGCTACTCAGGGTCTTCACCAGTGGGTCCGGTCTCCTGACAGGTGGCCCTAGTGGCGTGCCTTAGGAGGCAATGAATGTATTGGCATGATGAGTGTCCCACTCACAACAAACTGATAGGTCCACCAGTACAGATCAATCATTACTTTTATCTTCAGGCTTATACAGGTCTTGGATATGCTTTTGCTTGGGCATTCTTTGCTAAATGTCTTGAGCCTTCACAGTTGAAGCATTTCAATGTGATATGCGATGTGGGAGTCTTCTTAATTTCATACTTGACAATCCTGCATGCCCTTTAGTTTCAGACAAAAAAAAGCTGCATCACTTGAGCCTTGTTCTGTTGGGATCTTGATACTTTCTGTCAGTAGTACAGAGGCGGTCCACATCCCGAACATGTTTGTACAGAGCCACTTGTGCTACTTTTGATCGGAGCACTAATTGTTATTATTGTTTGTCCCGGTAGAAACTTTGGGAGATTTGGAATCTTTGTCGAAATTACTGTCGTTTTGGAATTCATAGTCTGAACAGTTGTTGGTATTACTGTCTTTGCACCAGCGCGGATGCACAAAGTCATGATCATGATGCAGCTGTTCTGACAGAGTGAAGCTTTGTTCTAAGATAACAAGCAAATGCACAAAGTCATCTACAAGGTAGTGGATGAGCGGAGTTAATATGTGTGTGTGTGTGTGTGTGTGTGCGTGTGTGTGTGTGTGTGTGCGTGCGCGCGCGCATGGTGCATGTTACCTCTCGTCACCCTGCTTGGGCGGTTATACAGTACTTATGAGTAGAGAAGAGTGGAGTGGAGAGTTTTGGGTGGCTCTTAACATTGAGAACTTGAGAGCTGGGGAGAGTGAAGTGAGTATGGAGCAGCACCAGATTGCAAGAGCAGGGGAAATGGGAGATTGTGAGATCCCAAGAAAACCTGCAGACCAGTGGCATTGTTCGGCACGATTCCCAAGTGGAAAAATCTGGAAAAAACCCCACTAGGAATCGAACCCAATTTGCCTAGGTGGGAGGTGAGTAGTCTAACGACTACACCACCACAGTCTGTATATTACTGGTGAGAAACAATTACGTAGTTTTATCAAAAATATAGGACAAATACTACATAAATATAAGGAAATTTAATTTTAATATGTAAGTAGATAGGTTTAGTAGGTTCCAGGACAAGGGAAATGTGATTATTAAGGTCATATCCCCAACCTGTATCTAACTTTCGGCTGCAAGTACCATAAAAAATAAAGGCATGTTTGTAGCATTCACATCTGAGGGGTGCAAAATGTACCAGAAAAGTGGCTGTGACACTCAGGGAGAGGTTATCTAAAAAGAGGCAAAATCTCCTTGCTCAGGAATGTCATGGCGGAAGGCATAAGCTATGTGAGCAATGAGAGTACAACATGTATCTCTTGTGCAAAAGGGAAGCAATCAAGAAAACCTTTTAAGAAAGACAGTGCAATACGAGCTCATGAAAACTAGAATTAATACATTCTCATTTGTGGGCTCCCATGCCAGAGAATTCGTGGGAAGGTGCACGCTACATGATAACTTTTATTGATGACCATTCAAGAGAGACTTTATGTTATATCCTCAAGAATAAAAGTGAAGTAAAAAATTAAATTTGAAGAATCCAAAGCTCTGGTTTACTGAGTGAAAGATACTGGGTGGAAGCATGTAATATGGCTGTTTACCTGAAGAACCACTGCCCTACAAAAGCTGTGGTGAATAAAACAACAGAAGAAGCATTGACTGGTAAAAAGGTGGATCTTTGTGACTTGAAAGTGTTTAGTTGCAAGGCATTGGTTAACATCCCACAACAGAAGCAAACAAAATGGGATACAAAAAGCTAAGAAATGGGTTTTGTTGGATATTGTGAAAACAATAAAGGATACAGACTCATTGATTCCATAAATCTTCAAAAGTTTTGCAAAGCCTGGGATGTCATCCTCCTGGAAGATGAACCTGCTGGGAATGACTTGAACACTCAGGTAAAGCTGATGGAGAAAGGAACCACTGCACGTTTCTATTCTATATTAGCACAGAAGAAATAGAGCAAAATATGGAAGAAGTAAGTTTTTGAAAAAGTGAGCCAGATACTGCAATGAATAGTTCTTCTGATGAAGGCTTTCTTGAATGGCCAAAAACCTGGCATGGCCCATCAAAAGTAGACAATGCAGAACTGAAGTCTGCTGTACAGTTAAAATCTGAAAGAAGATACCCAAGAAAGGAGACACATTATAAATTATTCCCTGATATGATAGCTTATCAGGAAGCTGACACTGATGTAGATGAACCCAAAACTCTACAGGACATATTCTTGTCAAAGGATGAGTATGTGGGAAGTTGCCATGCAGGATGAGTACAAATATTTAACTGATAACCGTACATGGGTGTTGGTTGATAGACCCAAACGTGACAAAGTACTGAAGAACAAGTCGGTGTTTAAGATGAAAAAAGATGTTGATAGAAATTTAATCTATTATAAAGTCAGGTTAGTTGCCAAGGGTTTCACTCAAGAATATGATATGACCTATGAGGAGACTTACTTGCCAGTTGTGAGGCATGCTCTTTGGATTAGCTACAAAACTGAACTTGGTCATAGATCACTTAGATGTTAAGATAACTTTTCTTAGTGGTGAATTAGTCCGTGATGTTTATATGGAGCAGCCACAAGGATCTGAAGGTTAAGAGTCAGGAAGATAAAGTATACCTTCTTAAAAAGACATTGTATGGGTTGAAGCAAGCATCAAGGGCTAGGAATCCATAACTCCATACAGTATTGACTAAAATAGGGTTCAAAAGGTCAGAGTCTGAACCTTATATTTACAGTAAATTATATAAGAGTGTTTTGTGATTATTGATATATATGTCGATGATTGTTTAATATTCAACAACTTGCAAGAGAAAGCAAAACTAAAAACTGAAATTATGAATAGGTTTAATTAAATCTAAGGATCATGTGGAAGCAGAGTACTGTGTGGAACTGTGAATCAGAAGAAACAGAGATAAAGGTGAGATTTATATTGATCAAAGGAAATATAATGAGGAGAAACCAAGTTTAGAATGACCGATTGCAAACTTACAGCTACGCCTATGAATATAAACACTGAACTGTGATTAAATTATAGTGAAGCTCAACAAGTTTTGTCTCATTTGCCTTACAGAAGTTTCACAGGCTCTCTATAAATTTTGCGGTAAGCACTCAGCCTGACATAGCACACACCGCTAGTGTCTTGAATCAGTTTAATTCCAGGTATGGTGAAAAACACTGGAAAAGTGCTAAGAGAATGCTTAGATACTTAAAGGTAATTGTGAGTTACTGCCTTGTGTTTAGAAAGAGTGGCAAAGATGGTGTTGGTTTTATAGATGCTGAATGGGTGAATGATAAAGGAGACCGAAGATCATATATGGGTTATGTTTTCACTACAGCAGTTGCTGCTATTTCTTTGGAATTCAAGAAGCAAAGAACAATAGCACTCTTAAGCATAGACGCAGAATATATAACAATGACAAAAGTTACCAAGGAGGCAGTCTTCACAAGAAGTTTTCTGATGGAACTATTCAGAAGAGATGAACCAACTGAGATATGGAATGATAATGAAGTAGCTCAAAAGTTGGCACAAAACCCTGTACTACATAACAGAAATAAACACATTGATGTGAATCATCATTATGTGTGAGGTGCAGTTGAAGACAAGCATGTAGTGTTTGACTAGCTAGCTACAGAAGAAATGGTGGCAGACATCATTACCAAAGGACTCTGGGTGAAACAGGTTAATGTCTGTGTAAGGGGTCTAGGGTTCCACACAAATAATTAAGGGAGAGTGATAAAAATACACTTGGCAACATTATACACATAATCCTTTGCATTATTGTCTACTTTTTCTAGTTTTTTGTGTTGTTCTTGCATTTTTGAAATTGCCACAATGAGTGTTGTAGCACACTTAGACTTTTTTTATTGATTGCAGCTTATATGTGGAACAAGGAAGACAGTAAATTTTGCAACAGTTACTATACCGTTAGTCCCAATGGTGTGGCGATCACTAAGTGGCAGCACCTCGTGTTCCCCGGAGGACGTGATGACTATCCTAAACTATATGAAGAACCTTTACACACCCAAGGATTGCCAGAACATGAGTTGCAATTGCAAATATGAATTATAAACAGTAAGTTACTGAGTTTGATAAATAACGTATTTCAAGACACTTATTTGAATTATGAAATGCATGTAACCTAAATTAACCACACTGATAATTCTGTTTTGTAGTATAAAATAACATTTGTTTATTAGGCTTATATTGAAAATCCAAAGAGTGTAAAGTTAACTTTGGTGAAAATGTTTAACTGAAGTGTGTGTTTATTAATCCAATTGGTGCAAACAGTAATGTATTTATGGCATTTTGTTCTTTCATTGAAGGTAAAACTTCTGAAGTTATAATAATTTGAATAATATTTCTGTACAAGCAAAATTTTTCACTGCGCCATCAAAACAATATGCAATTCAAAATTACAGAGTCTAATAAGAAGAATTTACACTTCCACAGGTACAAGACTTTTAACTCTACATCTTCAGCAGGTAGTTAGGATTAGTATGAGCTTGGATAACTTTTACAATTGCGCAAGTTGATTTATATATATACATTTATATATATACATTTATATATATATGCTGTAGCATGCATGGCAGGAACTGAAGTACCGGCTTGAATATTCTACAAGCTACAAATGGAGCACACATAGAACTGATTAAACATTATATAACAAGCTGCAACTTTCTTTTATTTGCAGTTTCTGAAATACATGCTATCAAAGTTATAAACATATTTTTGCAAAGCCTGTTAATAAACTTTTGGCCATTAATCTGCAACACATAGAAGGTCGTGAGGTATCACAATCAAATTTATTGGACAGAATACCCATCACACACAGAAGGCAAGATTACTCTTGCAGCCCGGTACAACATACAGAACATGAAGAAATCAATACTGTGTGGTACCATCATGGGCGGAAACAACCGCTGCTACAAGATCCAGCATTGAGAGGAAGAGTTTTGTATGTCCGTCTGGAGTATGCTGTTTCAATGCATTCACTAAAGTTCATCCTTTGTGGCCACTGGTGTTTTGTGGCAGGCCTGTCTTTGTCTGAACATGGACCACAAATTTTCGATGGGCAAAAGATCCGATGAACACGCAAGCCAAGAAAGCAGTTTGACATGGTGGCCATTCAAAAAAAATATTGGACAATGTGTGCCACATGTGGTCACATATTGTTTTGTTGGTGAGTGAGTGAAAATATTTTGGCAGCTCTTAACATCAATGTCTTGAAAGCAGATATGAGGGTTAAGCGAAGTGAATTTGGAGTAGCACNGGAATTAAAAAGGGGGGGGGGGATAGGAATTCCTAGATAAAACCCACCAACCAGCGGCATCGTCCGGGACGATTCCCACATGAGAAAATCCGGGAGTGACCCTGCTAGAATAGAACCCAGTTCACCTTGATGAGAGGCGAGTAGTTAAACTACCACACCACTGCTGCGGCGGTGTTGGCAAAGGGCCCCAGATTGGCCCTGAATATAGGGGACACCAACAGACCCCAACACCTCTGTGATGTATCTTTTGATGGTCGGTGTACCAGTGATACAGAGTAGGCAAAAGTGGAACTGGAATCTGATGGTACCCCATACTATAACTGCAAGTGCTTGGCCAGTATGACGGTGCATATTGCAGGACTCTGTCAGACGTGTGCCACGGTGCCGCCAGACAGAAATACAACCATCATGATGTTGCAAGCAGAAGCAGGATTTGTCCCTCCAGGCCTGACATTCCATGAACTATTACAGCCACAGGCACCTGTGGTGCACAATCAGTGACAGCTGCAGTAATGAGTGTGTGGACATGACGAAGCCCTGATGCTGCAGATAGTGATGCACCATGCATGCAGAGACAGACTGATGTGCCACATGCACGAACTTCTGAGCGAGACTGTTTAATGTGGCGGTATGGTACACACTCACCATGTGCATCAGATATCTGTCCTCATACACGTTGGTGCAACGAGGCCGTTCGGTTCCTGCACATCACTCAGCCAGTCCCTCCTCAATACAGTAATCCCATATTCGCTTCACGGTTGTTGGATTTCTTCCAACACAAGAACCAATTTTGAGGTAGGACATTCCACAATCCCAATAGGCCATCGTTCTTCTGCAACCAGGTTGTTTGAAGCAAGATGATCACTCTGATCACACTAATCACATCATTGTCCTATCCTGCTCTATGCATTCACCAAATGTGGGGTCCTTCAGGTTTATCCTTCTTGGTGTTGCAATTTTAATAGACAACAGTGTATATTACACATATACTATTAAAAGGGTTCTAAGGCTCAATGACATCATGCATGCACAGTATATGCAGAATTTCCAAAAACACATACATTAAGACACATTAACTATGGAAAGTCATTTATAACAGGCCAAAAGTCTTAACAGGTTACCAGAATCACATTATACACATTTTTATACAAGGTGATATAAGATGGACTTACACAACTAAGATAGTATACACTGAGGTGACAAACGTTATGGGATAGCAATATACAAATATACAGATGGCAGTAGTATCGCGTACAAAATGTATAAATGGGCAGTGCATTGGTTAGGCTTTCATTTGTAGTCAAGTGATTCATGTGAAAAGGTTTCTGACGTGATTATGGCCACACGACGGAAATTAACAGATTTTGAACGCGGAATGGTATTTAGAGCTAGACGCATGAGACATTCCATTTCGGAAATGGTTAGGGAATTCAACATTCCGAGATCCACAGTGTCAAGAGTGTGCCGATCCACAGTGTCAAGAGTGTGCCAAGAATACCTGATTTCCAGGCATAACCTCACACCATGGACAACGCAGTGGCCGACCGCCTGCACTTAATGACCGAGACTAACGATGTGTGCGCAGAATGGTCAGTGTTAACAGACAAGCAACACTGTGTGAAATAACCGCAGGAATCAATGTGGGACGTACGACAGAAGTGTCCGTTAGGACAGTGCGGTGAACTTTGGCTGTACTGGGCTATGCCAGCAGAAGATCGACTCAAGTGCCTTTACTAACAGCACGACATCGCCTGCAGTACCTCTCCTGGGCTAGTGACCATATCGGTCGGACCCTAGACGACTGGAAAACCGTGGCTTGGTCAGATGAGTCCCGATTTCAGTTGGTAAGAGCTAATGGTAGGGTTCAAGTGTGGTGCAGACTCCACGAATCCATGGACCCAAGTTGTCAACAAGGAACTGTGCAAGCTGGTGGTGGCTCCATAATGGTGTGGGCTGTTTTTACATGGAATGGACTGTGTACTCTGGTCCAACTGAACCGATCATTGACTGGAAAGGGTTATGTTCCGCTACTTGGACACCACTTGCAGCCATTCATGGACTTCATGTACCCAAACAACGATGGAAGTTTTATGCATGACAATGCGCCATGTCACCGGGCCACAACTGTTCGCGATTGGTTTGAAGAACATTCTGGACAACTCTAGCGAATGATTTGGCCACCAAGATCGCCCGACATGAATCCAATTAAACATTTATGGGACATAATCGAGGAGTCAGTTCGTGCACAAACTCCTGCACCGGCAACACTTTCGCAATTATGGACGTCTATAGAAGCAACATGGCTCAATATTTCTGCCGGGGACTTCCAACGACTTGTTGAGTCCATGCCACGTCGAGTTGCTGCACTTCACCGGGCAAAAGGAGGTCCGACACGATATTAGGAGGTATCCCATGACTTTTGTTGCCTCAGTGTATATGGGCAACTCCTATTTAGAAGTGCAAGCACACTTATTAGGTAGGCTTCATGGCACAGACAACTCTCTCAGTTACCTATCACAAGAAGTAAAGGTGATGGAAGATGGGCTACAGAAAAAGGCTACTTAATTTCAGTAGTGCCCAGAGCATGCACTGTAGTGACCCAGGAGATTCTAAGACTTAAAAACATAACCAGACTCCATAAAATTTTTAGTTCTTATTCAGCAGCTGGCAGTTAAAATATTCTACCAATTTATGAAGAAAAATTGTGTAGTCAAAAGATGATGATGAACCATTCTGTATGATCCAACATCAGTGTCCGAGAATCCCACACTAGAAAAGGAAAACAAAATACAAGATTTAAATTTGGCAGGGGTGGAATGTTAAAATACCACCCAGATAATCACTCTCATTTCTAGTGGGTCTACCCAAATGGTGATACCAACCAAGTGCTGATTCCACAGTCACCACTTAACTTAGTTCGCACCCAAATTATGCTATGAGGCTCATACTAGATAATAGAACTACCACCTGGGGAATAACACTCATTTCTTGAGCGTCTACCCATATGGTATTCCCCAATAATGTTTCCCAGAGGGTCAAGAAGCAATTCCCACCATGTATGTGTATTCAAAGCCACTTCATTTGGTATGGATCATATGCACTCACAACTTTATCATGGAGGTGAGGATATATATACTTTGATTGAGACCTAAAGGGATGGACTGTAAAATAGTAACATGGGAAATCATTCTCACTTTTTGGGGGTTTACCCATACAGTGTTCCAAAGAATTATTCATTCCCAAGATGTCAACCTATGCATCCCACTACTTGGGGATCCTACACAAACTTGGCCAGCACTAAACATATTCCTTGAAGAATATGTATAGGTCTGGACAAGGGGATGATCAGGACTAAACTTCGCTTGTTGCACTAACTATCTGCACGGGCTGCAAAGTTGCCATTATGATGCAATGGTTCTCTGTAGTTACAAGATAGAGGTTCCTTGTATCAGGCACACTATCCGCCATGGCCAGAAATGACACCAATATAAGCAAGTTGAAGAAATGGTAATCACTGTCATCGAGGAAGATGATGCTGAGTCTACGCCAACCTGATATGGTCACACTACTTTCCTGAGATTTCAGGCATAGCACAAATTGTAAAAGTTCTTTGGTGAAGAGATTCCAGTACCCTCATTACACCTCCAAGGTCCTCTCCAGTTGCCTCACCAGTACAGGCCATCTGACAGATACTGTGGCAAATAGAACAATATCATCAGAGAATCACTCAAGATAGGGCACAAGCCATGTTCCCTGTAAAATGAGCATGTGGGTGTATATCAGAGGGACATCAATGCAAAGAGCCACTCTATGACCCTAGACAACCCAACTGGCCATCAGTCAACTACTCTTAGTGGAGGGAGAACCTGGGTGAAATGTATAACCCAATGAGAACCCGGGTAAGATTTTCTAGTAGAGGGAAGACTGTGGTTGAGTGAGATTTATAGTGAAGGGAGAGATTGAGCAAATTGACAACCCTACCAGGCTCCTACCACACGAACTCTGAGATTGGAGTAAAGAGAGAAAGGGGTATGTATGTATTAACAAGGAGCCAGACAAGCAAAGAATATTATGACAGACACAGTTTTTACTAACACTCACGGGTTAGAATTGTCGAAAAAGTGGCTGCCCAAGGGTTTAATTCCGGGAGTAAAGTGTAAAAGCATGGTGGTGCTCAGAAATGAGGTGAATGTGGATTAGTATAACATGTGCAATATGTAGGGTGGAGACGAGAACAACCACTAAAGAAACACAGCACAATGTATGCCTGCCAGTAAGTCTGGAGGCATGGCGGCTGAGTAACATTGCACATTCAAAACCTTTGAGTGTGTGGTGGGAGGGAGTATCAATACAAATCACAAGTGAAATTTCACATCTCTGATACCACTTCTCAGTACGAATTGGTGAAGCGCATCGTGCGGGAGGCAGCTCAACGATCAAGGCGGGGAGAGGGATCTCGGTGTGCTGAAACTATGTGAAGTGTAGCGAACCTCACTGCTGGATTCTGCGAGCTGCTGACTGTGGATGCGTGAGGAATGGCCTTGGAATGCGTCGGACCTCGGAAGCTTCTGATGTCAGCCTCCACTCCTGGGCCAACTGCATTCGCCACCAGCTGGTAGGTCCTGGAAGTCCCGCCAAGCCGGAGCTCATGTCAGACCAACGGACCATTTTGGAGGAAGAGGGAGGCGGTGGTGCCTGCAGCATTCTCCCCACCTTCACCCACGGCGTGGAGATCCTGATGTCGGCACGGACGGGTGAAGATGGAGTAGGTGCCATGATTGAGCTGCCCTGTTCACCGACTTCCACGACGAGAAGCAGGGGGCCCTGCATTCAACAGCTGCTGTCAATATTATTGTGCAGGTGCGCCTGCACAGAAATATTGACAGCAGTCTCCCCTCAAGGACGTTTGCATCCACAGCCCCGCCTCTTTGTCTTCTAGATTTTCAACTCCATATTAAAGAGCATGGAATCCACACCTGGTGCCTCCTTTAGCACTTTTTAATGCATAAGTTTTGAACTTCTTTCCTGTCGGGAGGGTTTTTACGGTTACTATGCCGGTTTTTCCCCTCCCCCTTCTTAGTTATAGCTTCAGCAATTACAAACTCAGGGATGCAGTCATGGCCATATACCTGGCCATGGCTACTTTATCCCTCTTTGCTGCGATGCACGCCTCCTTTCCTAAATTCCCTCTCATGTAGGCGTATGGGACTTAGCCCTGTGACGCAACACAGTCCAGACCTACCCCCGGACAACACTTAACACTTAGTAATAGGGTAGTTAGTTAAAAAAAAAAAACCACTTCTGCTGCCTGAGATGGAGACATGAAATGCATAATATGTTGGAGATTTGAATCCAATAGTCCCATTCTAGGAAACGCGACTCTAACTTGGAAATTGTTCTTAAAGACATAAAACCTCTTACATTTATGAGATAACAGGAAAAAATCTCAATTTTATTTCAGTCCCAGGGGAATAAATTTAAATATCCCAACATATTGTATCTCATTGTGCAGTGCACCAAGTGAAACTAATGAACAGAGGACTCATCCATTGAAATGACCCTTCCTACAGAAGACATTTCCTGTGGTACGAGATGGTGGAAAAGAACTGCACTCTAGGCAGCAGGGCCTAAGTGTTGAAAGTTTGATGATTAAAATACCAAATGCCCAAGGATTACAAGAAAGAAATCCAAACCCTAACCTAACTGCAGGAACAATGGAAGCACAGTCACTTAATGTCAGAGTCAACACATCACTATCTTGACAGGGGGCAAGAAATAAGGTATGAAAAGTGGTTTACGGAAAAAAGGAAACATAAGAAGAGCTGACCCTAAAAGTAATTAGAAAATGCCTTGCTACACAGAGTCAGAAGGAGAATAATTTTAACCATAGGAACAAGGGAGTAGAAAACTCTGAAAGTCTGCATCATCTGCAAATTTAATTTAATTGGCCAACCTCACAACTAAGGAATATGAAACAATAAAGTATGCAGGCAAGAAAGTGTAATTGGCAGAGACAGATAGTTGTTGCGTCATTGGGAAAATCCTGCAACTAGTTTCCATTGGCAGTAGCGATGCCAAAGAGACAAGAGTTCTTATTAGTCGGCCACCTCACTGGAGAACTGATATTGGGCCAATCCTGGCTGATAAAACAGAAGTCTTCTAGGAATTAAGGGCAATACGCCACTTTGGAAAGCCCCAATAGGTCACTGTACCAATGATACCAGAAGATCCCAATCGTGAAGGCATCAGCACTGAATGGAATGTAGTACAATAAGAGTAAGAAGGCAAACAATTGTGGGAGTTATTAGACTGGTACACAAGGATTCTCTACTCAAGGAACTTTATGACAAACCTGTTGTCAACACAAAATATTGCTCAACGAACCAAATTCCAGTATGAACTTGCCAAAACATGTCATCCTAAGAGAAAAATAGAGTGATTAAGGAGCAGGTGGCTATTATAAAGCTGATATTATACAATACATGCTGCTGTCCATGATCTTGTACCAGATTCTTTAAGGCCTGCTGCAAGAGAAGGCATAACAGCCACTATGCAAAATGGCATAAAAGATTCCTATTACACAACAGCAATTGGCGTACACTTAGAAGGTGAGAAGATAAATGTAAGGTTCGTATTTAATATGGACCACATTTGTAGAACTGCTACTAGCTGGTAACTTGTGGAGGTCTATTAAAAACTAAGCACATATTCATGTTTATTTATTACTGTTGGAAAAGTTTAATGCTTACTAATGTACTTTCAGTACTTGAAAATAATATGAAATCATGACAATATTATTTTTTTTATAAAAGTATTCATAAAATCGTAAACATTTCACATAATAGGGTAGTTATGTCTTGGTGTAAGTTCTGATAAACTGCAGTAAATAAAGTGTTGGCCCAATGTGGTTATTAACTCATGCTCAAAATTTAAATGGAAGTTAGTAAAACACGTTGATACCACTCCACTACCAGCTCAAATGTACACTGAAGAGCCAAAAAAACTGGTAAACCTGCCTAATATTGTGTAGGGCCACCCGCGAGCACGCAGAAGTGCCGCAAGACAACATGGCATGGACTCAACTAATGTCTGAAGGTATGCAGGAGGCAATTCACACCATGAATCCTGCAGGGCAGTTCACAAATCCATAGGAGTGCGAGGCGGTGGAGATCTCTTCTGAACAGCACGTTACAAGGCATCCCAGATATGCTCAATAATGTTCATGTTTAGTGATTTAGGTGGCCAATGAAAGTGTCTAAATTAGGAAGAATGTTCCTGGAGCCACTCGGTAGCAACTCTCGACATGTGGGGTGTCGTATTGTCCTGCTGGAATTGTCCACGTCCGTCTGAATGCACAATGGACATGAATGGGTGCACGTGATCAGACAGGATACTTACGTATCTGTCACCTGTCAGAGTCGTATCTAGACGTATCAGGGGTCCCATTTCACGCAAACTGCACACGTCCCATACCATGACAGAGCCTCCACCAGCTTGAACAGTCCCCTGTTGACATGTAGGGTTCATGGATTCATGAGGATGTCTCCATACCCATACACATCCATCCGCCAGATACAATTGGAAACGAGACTCGTCAGACCAGGCAATGTGTTTCCCATCATCAACAGTCCAATGGCGGTGTTGGTGGGCCCAGGTGAGGCGTAAAGCTTTGTGTCGTGCAGTCAGTCAAAAACGGTACACGAGTGAAATGGTCGAACGCAAAAATCCACATTTTATTGCTACCTCAGAGATGCTACGTCCCATCTCTCGTGCCCCGACTATTACACTACATTCAAACTCACTTAAATCTTGATAACCTACCATTGTAGCAGCAGTAACTGATCTAGCAACTTTGCCAGACGTTTGTTGTTTTATATAGGCACTGCCGACCGCCTCGCGTTACTCTGATTGGTTCCATACCTCTGTTATTTGCATACGGACGCCTATACCAGTTTTTTTTGGCTCTCCAGTGTACTTTGTTTTTTGACTTATATAATAGTATTAGAAAAATGCTCGTGTAAATTTTTTTATTATCTCGGTAATGTTTTATTGCACTTTTCAACTGTAGGTTATTAAAATCTGTCAAGGTCAATATTTTTTATCTTGTCATATTTTACAGTTATTTGAATGAGTTTCAACCACATGGATGTATAAGAAAGACGGACGCATACTTTTTATTTTATCCATAAACTTGTTTCAAATAAATACGGCTCACTGTGAGTTTCAAATAAATACGGCACACTGTGAAGGAGTTGGATCACACCAAGATTTTCCCATTGTTTGGATCTCCAGAGCAGGAAAGGGGGAACTTTAGTTTAAAGTCTTTCATGAGATGACATTGCTTTGCAGTTTTTCTTACGAGACGAGAAAATTATCATTTTGAATTGCATATTGTTTTGATGGAGCAGTGTGGGCGGCCAGGTAGCTAGCTGCATTGAAATAGCAAAAAGAGTTGGCATCCCCCCCAAAAATCAACCGACCGAATAAAAATCTTACACATGTATCAGAATTGGCCTTCAAAATTGCTACTACAGAATGCCAGAACTAAATTTAATAGATTTTCACGTTTTTCAATTAAGAAAATAGATTTCCGTCTTCTTCATCATTTCATCAAATATGCTTCTGTTTTTTTTATATTAATTCACATTCTTTTATTAATTCTAAATTTTAATAAAACTGAATTGCAGTCTTTAATAAATAATAATTGAATATTAACATATGAATAACTAACAACAAATAGACTCCAAAAATAATAAAAATAATGCCATTAATAATCTAAAGTGAAATTTGGCACTATACTTCATGACATACAGAGAAGGAAAAAGCACATGTGGTGAAGAGCATATGGTTCAAATGTGAGACATCATTGTTCCTTGTCTGCCTACAAAGAACTATTGGCCATGTAACTAACACAGTGGAGTCATTCCATGTAAAATCAACAAATTAAAGTACCATTTTCAGCCTCAAATTTTGGATATTTTTAAAACAACGTAAATGTGTTGTGTTAGCAAATAATAAGAAAACAAAATTTTGTGAAACAATTTTTTATAAATAGATTCCAAGCAATGACTGAAAATGTACAAAAAAAAAAAAAATTTATTTGCTGAAGAATTTGTAATTTCTCCATAACTGGAGTTGAAATCAAGCTAGAATAATAAATCAAAGCTCATTTCAATGAGTCTGAAGTAGTACTTTCATTTGACATACAGTATAACACATTTTTATAAAAATATTTTTTCAAAAAGAAGTACAAATTTTGACATTTTGAATTAAACAAAACCGTAATTTTAAAAATTGCAAAAAAAAAAAAAAAAAAGTATGTTGAAGGTCACGTCTTCCTTAATATATTCTGAAAGTTTCAACTTGGGATGACAATGGGATCATTATTAAAAAAAATTCACCTTCCAGATGGTGTGTTGAAATTTTTTGGCAATGTGTTATTTTGCTAAATATAACCGTTTTAGGGAATGACAATTCTGGATATAGTGTTTACTTTAGGGTTACTAAATTGTTTTTTCATTTTAAAGTAAGAATACATTAAAAAAAAAAAGAATAATTGTTTTTTGGTAATATCTTAGTATAAAAAGGCCAAATATAATATTAAATGCCATAAATAAATTACAATTAACTTAAATGAGTTCTTCCTATATAATTATCTTGTAAACTCAGCAGTGCATCTAAATGTAGCAATTCATCAGTTTGGTACTCATCACCATTTCCACTTCAGACAAAACATAGGTTCGTCCTGTAGCAGTGTTAAGAGTTCAGGATACCCTTCACTTCTCTTCTACTTACAGTAAGAATGTGCACACGAAGAGGAAACACGAAAGATGCAGACGGGCTATGTGGATGTAGAAAGCTAACAATAATTTCTTAATTCTCTTTTTCAACCACACAGGCTAACCACCATTGCCCACAGTACTCACAAGCAACATATACTTTTACGTCATTAAAATTGTAATAGGTCATTAAAATTGTACGAGCTCAATTTTGCTTTCATTATAATTAGAGTAAACTTTAAACTTTGAAAACCCAGTCCAGATCCCCGAATATTTGGTTTTTAAGTATGCATAAATCTCTTTTGAATTACAAAACTAATCTTTTCTGCTCATGAATATTTTCTGTGCCAACTCTTATCAGCCCAAAATATTTTTTTTTCCTGGCATCAGCCTACTTATTTCATCTCAATAATAAATAATTTTTACTAAGTCAGCAGTTGCTGGATCAAGTCTTGCCAGGTTTTGGATTACGATATGACGAAATCCCCTTAGCCATCACAAAATCTTTTGCTCTTCTAGCCATGTAGTTTGTAATGTTGAATTCCTCTTGAAGTTTTTTAATGTTCCAGCTTTAAGGTAAAATCGTAAGTATTGTCATCCTTTCACTTCATGGCTTGCAAGTACTACATTTCTGTTTTACTGAAGTATCATCTCAGATTCTGAATTGTCAACCAAGTCTTCTTGGTTTGTACGCAACAATAACACTTTGTTCAGGATTGCTGAAGTAACTATGATTAATTTTTTATTGGCATACTTTGTCTCACCAAGGCATTTTGCATTAATTAGTGTTTCACCAACAGACTGTAAAGAATAATTCAAACTATCAATAGCTACACTGGCAGCAATGTCTTTTCCATCACTAGAACTAAATTTCTCTTCACTTCCTGGACTGAGCACGGAAAAGTCTAACGTCATCATCTTCTGAGTTACGTGTATTACAAACTTTCATCTGTGAAATTTTTTTTATTATTGTGACCATTTTCACTGAATGGGTTACAGCTCACAGCTGAAATGTTGGGCATTTTATTTTATGAGATACTATCAATATTACAAACTCAAGTCGTTAAAGCTTTTTAAATTTCAGTGCATAAGTTTCTGTTTTTAGGAACAAGCATTTATTTAAAGATTTTCACAAAGAATATAGGTTATGTTAATAATAAATTTCTAGGTATGAATGACTTGATAAATAGGTATAAAAAATACACACTTTTATGAGATCTATAAATAGAGCAGAATGTTAAGGCCACTTGTAAATGCACTATGCTGAAATAAATCACATTATTTAACCATGCAACATAATAAAAAAAATGTGATTTATCACTTCACCCAACAATAATTGACACTTACAGAATACTTTAACAAGGCAGGCAAATCAACTTACATTGTTGATATAACAAAATAATTAAGATTTAATTTAGTTTGTGTATAATTTAATGTCAAATTATATTTGAGGAAGTTTTTACAGTAATATTTCTTTTTTCATATTTACTATTAAAAATAATGGCCTTTAAAGCATTATAAGAACAATAATTATTATTATTCCTTGCTACTTTAAATTGGTAATACAATTTGGCAGGGCTTTAGTAAACAATGCATTCACCAAAATTATACTGTAACATATTTAGCAATATACCAGTACCTGCTGCAAGCAACTCATAATGAACAACCTAAAATAGTTTACATAGCATTATTTATAACCTTTTATTTTTTATGATCCCATTCTCTTCCAAAGTTGAAACTTTCAGAGTATATAGAGGAAATTTTGACCTTTAACATACATCTGAGATTTTTAAAATTACACTTTTACAAAATTAAAATTTTTGCCTATTTAAAAAAATTTTTTAAAGGAAATTTGTTATGCTGAATGCAAAATTAAATTACTTCAAAATATATTTAAAACAAGCTCTGGTTCATTATTATGGCTCCAGTTAGGGACAAATTAAAATTCTTCAACAAGACAAATTTTTATTTTTTTTTATTTTCACATTTTCAAATAGTCAATATATGTCAGCAAAATTTGAAACAATTGTGTCATGTTAGTGTCTACCAACACTACCTTTACACTTAATTTCTAAGAAATCCAAGAGGGTAAGGTTGTGACCCTTGTTGATTTGACATGGAATATCCCAGTGGAGTGTTTCCGAGGTGACATTGGAGAAAAAAATACTTCAACTATCACTCTCAACAATGATATTCGGTGGTGGTTGTTCCATGCAGATAAATATCATGCTGTTGTTTTTTTGTGCAGGAAGCTTAAGTTTTCAAATGTTCCCCTTAAGAATAAAATTTTATTTTATAGAAAATCCAATTATTGTTAGGTTCACTACACTAAAAATGTTTACCTAATGAGTGTTTATAATATTAGCATTTGTATCAAAAGCCACGTATCTATTGCGTTTAGGTACTGGTAGATCCCAAAGGAGCTGAACTCAAGGAAGTACACAATGTTCACCCCTCCCAATGAGGACCTTTTTCTGTTCTCAGTAATGCTGTTTGAGTTTAAAAATGCCTTCAGAGCTATCCAAAACCTTATATCCCCAAAACGTTCCTACAGCATAATGTACCAGGTCTCACCAAAAGGGCTGCTCAACTCAAGATTTCAATTAACATAGAACCATCAGGCAGAAACTGAGGCAAGCCTAAACTAACCTAGTGGGATTTCCTGCTGCAGTTCTCCTTCATGATACAACTTTATAAGGTGGACGATAACTTGTTGCCAGATGTCCTTTACTGGTTTCTGAATAAAAATGAATGGGAGAAAGAAACCCACAACACGGACCAAAATGTACCATCAGCAGACTCGGGCACGCAGGGCAGGTCCAGCAACACTTTTTTAAGCACTGAAGCAGAGGAAACCATCCTGAAGGACCTAAACTATGAGTTGGGAGGAGTTACATGTAAACCCAAACAGAGAAGGAAGCAAAGCTGTCATAAGAAATTTTGGACTTTAAAAGAAAGTTGCGAAATAGAAAATACGAGCAAAACTAAACTGGCAGCAGGCCAAATAGGGCCCACCAACATTTTGATCTTCCGTCATTAGGTACTGTCATGATGTGGACCTCACCAATCTTCCAGGAGTGAGAGGCATTATGAGAAGTTGCCTCAAAATGTTGTGGCCAGGGTTTAAAGTACTACATTAAGCAGTATATCATTGAGTGCGAGATCTGCCAGGTCATGAAGACACGAGGCACTAAAGAGAGATACCATTCTGGATTTAACAAGGATGTACCCTCTCTTGGTGAAAGGAAAAAATGTATACTGGTTATTAGACAATCAATTTAATAATGGGTGGAGAACAAGGCACTTAAAATGAGGAAAACTAGCACACAGATTAAGATGTATTTATGGAGACTGTAGCTTTTGATACACCTAATAAATTGGCAGAGAGAGAAATAATTGTGAGGTGATGCAAGGTGAGGATGGACAAGCTGAAGAATGCAATGGTAAGAAAAATGGGATCTTCTTAAAATATATCCCCCCAAAAAAGAGACTGTCTTTCATTTTCCAAATGAAAAAATTGAAGTTTTATCCTGCTGAGAATAATATCACATTCACCATGAAGGCATGTGTGTGGTCCAACTACTACACCATACATATCTGCTTAAAGGAGGAAGAAAAATAGCTTCCTCTCCTGGAAAACCATTGTGGGTAAAACCAATTTTGCATCCAGGTAAATGGAAAAAGTGGAGAAAATGAATAAGGATGAACCTGTTGGCATCACAGATGAATACCAAATAAGCTGTGAAAGAGAAATATCAGAAGCAGGCATACCCCATGGAACCTGTAACTGGGGAGTATGTGAAGAGAGAGTCTATTACGAAGTCCTAGGGATGTGGGAAGTGCACCTCGGAAGATGGACCTATGGACCCCGGTGATACGAGGTCTGGTGAATAGAACTCTGGCCATAGCAACGGAAGTTGCAATGACCTCCGAGGAGTGACCATGGCAATGGGATGACAGAAATGACTGTAGCAATAAAAGATGTGTCTGCCTCAGAGGAGAGGTGACAGCAACAAGGGACAACTCAGCAATGGACCATCCATGTGATTGTTAGATCACACATGTGAAAGGTAATGGATCCCTTGTGTGGCCCTTAAGATCACATCAGCCAGTGGGGAAGTGACATCAGGCATGGAGATTGGTGATGTTGGCCCCATATCCCAACTTCCAATGGGTGAACATTATAGTGTGTGTGTGTGTCCTCAGCAGGAAACACTCAATGCTGGTTCCTTGCTGTAGTGCATCATAAAAAACAATAAGTGGGGGCAGATGAAGTAAACAAGTGTAACTCTGGATAGCCTCATGATGTAAGGAGGTAAGGCGAAGTTCAGCATATAAACACATTCCCCTCCTTTGCTTGCTCTCCCTGACATCAGCTTGGGATAAGGAAGCATGCACCGGTAACAAAACATATTGTGTTGTAATTACGAAGTAGTAAGAGTTCGACACTATGCTAAACTATGCAGAGTATAAATGCAATAGTTCACAAAAAACTAAAAATTGTGGCATAAAATAGTTTTCTGAAGGACACAGCTTAAAAATGGCCAGTGGTATGCAAAGAAAATGACAAATTTAATGTGAAGTTGTGTACATTCTCTTAATTAAACCTATATGTCATAAATAATATTATACTTTAACACTACTCATTAGTTTATCTTATTAAATTTACACAGTAAATGATAAGTTATTGCGTGAAAAGCACAAACACTTTTGCCATGATAATTACCAAGTATTTGCAAAATGACACTTAGCTTTTAAAATTCACCAAAGTTGTTAATTTGACTGCTGCTAATGCCAAATTATAATGAGTTAAGTTCGACTTATATAGAAGCTTTATTTGATTTGATACCAAACAGGTGCTTGTTCTTAATACAGAGAATTTAAAGGTTTTAAAAGAGTGTATATAATCTTAAAGAAAAGGCCTGTAAAAAACAAATAATTTTAATTAAAATATATTAGAGAAAAAACGGCTCTGTATAACGTTTCACGTGTTGTACATTACTAAACTTAATTCCATTGTGTTATGACCAAAACAAAATGTATTTACAAATAAATGTCCTGAAAATTATGATACAATTAGACAAAATAACTCTGTGCACTATTCATACTTGTCAGTTGATAATTTTAGTATTTATTTCCACCTAAGTATTTGTCGGAACCTTTGTAGTTTCCCTGCTTATGTAATGGTTTCATGATAATCTTATATCAGTACAAGGCAATATACAAGAGTGAGATGATACATATCATAAAAAGCCATTTCTTATGTAACAATATGTGCACTAATGGAGATGCCATTAATATTATAGGTGACAGAACGACAATAAATTTGCTGCCTTATATCATTTCAAACGTAAAAAATCAGAGTCGACATAACCTACACAAGTCTAATTGAAGTGTGTCTACATTTATATTATGAAAATTACAAAAAAAAAAAAAATATATATACATACATAAATATAAACACACACAAACACACACACACACACACACACAATGTGGTATAATACTTATTTAGTGTCTTTAAGGGTTGGAGGTCTTAATTAAATAACATAGTTAATAATTATTTCCTAATTTATTTACAAGCAATCCACAAAAGAAATATCCAAAACCTAATATTTTGACATTAATGGTTATTGTTTGCTAATTACAGCTAATATAGAACAGCCAACTTCCAAGCACACCAATCAGTAATAGCAGTTATGTGCAAAGAATACATATAAATCATGAGCAAAAAATTACCCCTTAAATCCAAGACACTAAATTGAACACACACAGTAACATGTACATTAAATAATAAAATATTTACAATGGATGAATCAGAAAAATTATTGGAATAATATAATAATCACCAAACTATATTAAAAAAAAAAAAATATATATATCTGTACCTTCTAACTCATCACTCATGCGGAACCACACAGTTGCATGGTTAGCTTCTTCAAGCTACTTGGTGGTGAATTTATTTTTGTAACACACCTCACTGAAAAAATTACTTTTTACTTTGTTAATCATGAGAGCACCTAAATTAGTTGTTGACAGAGATGCTCTAAATTCCGTTTGATTGAAGGTAATGCTGCTGAAAATTCTCTCTATAGAAGAATTGTTCTGAGGCACTGTCAATAGTGCCAACATCCTTTTAAGCATAGCTTTGAATTTTGGTTAGCCACTTTTATTATTAATTTTGGAATGTTTGCACCAGCGAAAATCCTTTATTTTTTCACTAAGCCATCATCCAAGAAACTTTCACATTGATACAGAGAAAAGTCTTGTTCCAGCACAAACAGCTCGGAAACAGTTACAGGTCTCTGAAACCTCTCAATAAAGTACTGAAGTACTGAATACAGGAATAAGAAATGGTTACTCATAATAAAATATCACAGACATGTTACAGAAATTTTTCATTTAATGGGAATTTATGCAATAAGTAACTGTTTGCTGAAACACAAAAATTACACACAGAAGAATAAAATATTCTGCTATCAACTTGGCTTGTAAAAACTTTTAACTATGCTCAACACTTGATGCTCTCAAACCGAGAAATGGTAGCATGAATTTCACCTGTTCACAAAATAAGTTTTAGAGGATACCAGTGTTATAAAATTCTCTCAACACATTCAGGAAGTGAAAGCCACATGGTAATGACACATTTCAAAAAAACATTTTGTGGGTTATTCCCACAGAGTTATTAGTGTAACTTCAAGTTTTTTTTAGTATTTTACTACTTTTCTCCTATAGATAAAACATCTGAACCAAAAATTGTTTATCATTAATACTGAGCTGAGTAGAAGCTTTTTGTGTAGCCAAATATATTAAATGGCAAGAATCACAGTGAAGAATGATGGAAGGATGTTTATTTAGCCTTATAAAATGAGAAAACTTCTTTGTTGACACCTATCATAGTGCTTGCACTGTCAGAAGAAAGAGCAATGCAGTTTTCCCAACACATTCCTAAGGAAACTAACTACTTCTTTATCTATGACAGAAAAAAAACACCTTAACCTGTATTGTCAGTGCATTAGAGCAATGATAGCAGCAGAGCACAAATCTGCCCTGGTTTTTCATTAAAAAAATGTTGCTTTTTCTGGTGTTTCAGACCTGGATGACATCCAATCAGAGCAGATTAAGAATTTTGGACTTAAAATAAAAGACTGGGTTCTACAGCTCCTCAAATACTGAATGGGTTTATGTCAAATCTTGAAGGTGTGGTGGAGGACCAGAGTGACAGCTCTGCTGAAACCTGCAAAAGAAGGGAATGATCCAAAAGATTTCAGACCTATAAACTACTGGGAAGACTGATTCTGAATTGCATTCTACCTGTAACTGACCCAATATTTATACCACAGAAAGCTGGGTTTTTTCCTGGTAAGAGCTGCATTGGGCAGTTGTTGAATGTAATACAGTTTAGTGGAAAGTTGTGTTTTACAAGAAACGCAGTTAATAACATTTCAGCATGGCTAACTTCATTTTCACCACTATTTACGACCAAATTTTAAATTTATTTGTGAAAAGATTGCACTTTACCATGATCTTTGTGCTTCTTAGACTCAACATAGCATCGACAGTCGTCTCATCCCACATGCACGATAACATAATTACAACTGCACACTTCACAAAAAAATGTGTGTGCAATATTTTCAATTCTTTTGTGCAACTATAGCAATATTTTTGCAAAACCTTCTTGCTTGCTGATGCACACGGATCCATAGCACGCTTCAATTTTACTTAACACACAATGGCATGGACCTCTCTGGCAGGTTATTTTTGGGGGAGACATGGCCGTCTTTGGAAAATAGAATTACACAGGAAACATAATATTTTTAATAAATATATTTGAGTTTCAAACACATTGAGCAATGAGGCAATACCATCACTTGAAAAAATTATCTTCAGATGATGTAAGATTTTGTATCACAGTATAATTACTTCACAAAATACAAATCAACTTACTTTTTTGTGTATTAAGTACTAATTGTACCAAATATTATACTTCTGCGATAATTTGCTGCTATAAACTTCACCATTAAATCACATGGGGTCAAGCTGCCCAGTAGAGCTTTGTGTGTACGGCAAATTGCCACAAGATTCAGTCGCTGTTATGTCATATTGTTCCTCAAGTACGTTTTCAGGTGGCATAAAGAACTAAAACTCCATTCTGCTTCACAAGGTGAGCTGGACATTACAATAAAAAATTGTATAAAATTTTTTATATTCTTGAAAAAGGACCAAATTTCTTTCACCATTTGCTGAGTAGATTTTGAGCATCATTGACATAACACATTATATATTTGCATAAACATCTTCAGTTCAATTTCCATATATGATAATATCTATCTCTGTATACAGTTTTAGTAAATCAGTCTGTATTTGTCTTGAAATAAATGTTGTTTCCAACTCTTGCAAGCATTTCAGTCCTTCCTGATCAAACCTTGCAGTGCTATAACTATGATAGCGTAATATTCTTTACTATAATGTTGACATACTGTATCAGCAGGAAATGAATTTCTTCAGATTATGTGTAGTGGTTTGGCGGTTTCTTCAACCTGGGGATTAAGATGGGCCAAACATTTTATTCAGCCACTTTCTTGTTTGCTTCCTTCAATATCATATTGAAAGTCTCTTCTTTCCGTAAACCTTCAATACCTGCAGCGGTTACATCAGCAGCCTTCATGATGCCTGACATTGTTTACTGACGGCCTTGAAATGATATGTTGAGAAGATCTAAAGTGGTAATTACTTTATACCCGAGCAACAATTTTAGTAGTGTTGTCTCTGATTTAAACACTGTAAGCAAGCCACTATATTTGAAATACTGGTTTTCTTCTGAAGGAAGCTCTTAAAGTGTTTGTAATACTACATGGTAACTGTCCAGAATTTCTTTTATTTGGAACCCCCTGTAAATCCATCGAGTAGGACACAGGGGTTTTATCTTAACATTTACCAACATTGGTAACAGGGCCTTCAGCTATGGATTCAGTGATGCGGGCAAATATTGATTTTGCTTTTATTGATTTGCTCAGCAATACACAGATCTTATGTGCCCAATGCATGGCATTTCTTATAGTAATAGAATAGTCACAACATTCTTTTGCGATCAGATTAATGCAGTGGGCTCCACAGTGTACAAATATTACTAACAGTTGCTTTTCCTTCATAATAAAGACTATACACAAAGGTTGTTTACAACTTTGCACTTTAATAACAGGAATAGTAATAGAGATAAAAAACTGAACTGTGGTTCATGTAAATCACCAACTCTGAAAGTTTTTTTCACATGTACTAAATGGCACACACTGCCTGTTTCAGGGGCCATGGCGGCTGAGCAGTAAGCCTGCTAGCCTCCCACCAAGGAGAACAACGTTCAATCCCAGGGTGGGTCACTCCCGGATTTTTGGGGATCGTACCGAACGATGCCAATAGTTGGCGGGTTCTCTCTGAGATCTCCTTGTTTCCCTTACCCTTGCATTCCAGTGCTGCTCCATTCTCACCTCATTTCACCCTCATTGTCTCTCAAGACCTCATTGTTAAGAGCCACCCAAATTGCTCAATCAACTCAAATATGGAACAAGTGTGGAATAGACAGAATGCATTCGCATGTCGTACCTGTGATAACCACAAATATCTCTTCATAGGGCCTCACAGGAGTTGCAAATTCCTCACACGATCATAAACAAGGTTCTCCGAAAATGCCTTCGCCTCTATCCATAGTGTCTGCAACTGGTGCAGGCCATGATACTAGATGACAAGCTTGCGTACTTAGAGAGACAAACATTTTCTGGACACTGTAGCATTTTCTGATGAGTGCACTTTTTGCATGTGTAGTAAAGTAAACAAACACCGTGCATACCTGGGGCTCAACCAAGCCGCATGCTGTAAGGGAGGTGGAATGTGACATTCTCAAGGTGAACGTCTGGTGGTGTCTGATGGTGGACTGCATTATTGGTCCTTTCTTTTTTTGCTGAAGCAACAGTTAATGCTGGTAATTACCTTCATATGCTAGAGCTGTATGTGATTACCACAACTGGCTCATTGTCAACTAACTGTCTTTTTCCAACAGGATGGTGCACCACCACACTGGGCTTTAAGTTAGAGGGATGTCCGGCACCAGACATTCCCCACACGTTGGATTTGAAGAGGTGGACCAATTGCCTGGCCCTCTAGGTCTTCCGATATCACGCCCTTGGACTTTTTCCTGTGGGGGTATGTTAAAGACCAACTGTACCAAACACCTGTGGATGATATAACCAATGCCATAGCCAATGTTGACCATAGTATGCTTTATCATGTGTGGACAGAGTTGGAATACCGCTTAGATGTCCTCGTGCATGCCACCAGAGGTGCACATGTGGAAGTGGACTAAACATCAAACGTACATGCGAACCAAACTTTCAGCATTGGCGACTTAGATGAACCACAGTTAGGTTTTTTCTGTCAATTAATATTCCTGTTATTAAAGTGTGAAATTGTAAACAACCTTTGTGAACAACCATTGTGTGCATCCTGTATATTGCACAGAGTTCTTACTGTCACTGATATTAGGAGCACCATGATATATTTATCATCTTAACATACTGAAGGGAAGCTGCACCGATATTAACACATCAGCAATTATTGATGCAATTGCCTCTCCAGATGTATTTGTCACACTGGGAAGTCCAATAAAACTTTCATGTTGTTCAAGATTGTCATCAACCCAGCAAATACATAAACTTAACCATTTTCTCCATTTATGTCACGTGTATATCACAAATAACAGAAAAAATTGGCATTTTTTGTGACTGAATCTTGCTACAAAAGTACCTTATAATTTAATTTGCCATCATTTCCAGCACTTCATTTTGTATTGTAGCACTGGTGAATGTCTCGTAGTTTTGCTGTCCACTGTTATAAATTAGGAAGATCTTCAGTTCTTAGTTTAAATAAAATAAATGTACTAAATTTCCACTGTCTGATTCATGTCCTTGCAATGTGCTAAACCTTGCCTGGCATGAAATTGGAGAGAACTAATATTTTCGGGAGACATTCCATAGATACCTGTTCTTTGCATTTTGCAAAACATAGTTGTATTTCAATGGGCTGTTGCAACTGCCGATAGCTCATAAGGGCTTTCATATGTGACTAAGATTTTTCATGTCCACAAAATTTTTCCAAAGCATGTTTCAAATTTTTGAAGCCTATTGTTATAAAAGAAATTTCCATTTTCTTAGCCAATAGTCTATTTTGGAATAAATTACAATAATGATAACAATAGAAGAATGTTAATTCCATTAACATTTGGTTGGACATGCAACCGTTTGAAATTCTTGAACAAGGAGAATTCAAAGTGAAAGGTACGACCTGTGAGCTGTTGAGCAGGAAATGATTCCTGCAAGATAATTTGTTGGTTTAGAACCTGATACATGTCAACAACTGTTGATAATTGTGGGTTTAGGCAACACTGATTCTGGCATATTGGTATTACTAAATTCAAAACTATTGTCATTTGACTGTGTCTCTGACACAACATTTTGAGAAATATTTACCTTTTTAGATTCAGTTATGTAAGTTTTAGAAAGTAAACTGATTGAATCGTTTTTATATTCATTATATTTGCTTTCCATTTTCAATACAAATTTATCCATTACAATCACTAATCACACAAACACCATCTTTTAAAAAAACAAGCTCAAAGTGTCTATTTTGAAGACACCTGATTGATGAAAAAATAGCAGTCACCAGTCAGTATGTAGTAAAATAAAAACTACAGTGTTGATTATTGAAACACAGCATGTAAAAACTGCAAATTGTTAGTAAATACAACAAAACAATAAGCAGGGCTACCACATGCTGATCATAGTGGATAGCACCAGCAGAAAGTAGTGCAGCCAACCACACTGTATGAAAAATTCTACCATTAAAGGAGAAGAATTTTGTAATGCATATAATAGAAAAATATTTAAAATTGATGAAATTAATCTCACCTTTACCATTGCTTGTGCCAATGAACAATGACATGTTACAGATTATGGCACCTAGTTTGTGTTGACAGAACTATGGTTATATAGTACATATTTCACTGGTAGTGTGTGTGTGTAGTGTAAAATTTATCTGAAAAACAAGAATCTTGTAACGAAATAAAACATTTTTTTTCACTAACATTATGTATATTAAAACGTCCCACTAACCCCTCCACGAGAAATTTTTGGGGAGAACATACATCAAGAAGACAAGACTTTGTGCTGCAAAGTGTAAACAAACTAAAAGTGTGATGCAGAAACATGCCAGTTTGGGAACGAACAGTACACAAAGACATACCAATTTTATTTTAAAATAATAATTTTTACTTTTTTACTGTACATCTCTATCCATATTTTTTCAACATGAGACATTTATATACATGTCCGTGGCTTTTTTTAGTAATTTAATTATTATCTTATAAATTTCACTACATTATACAGAAAACTGACTGTGAATTAAAATATATCACCGTGAAAATTTTTATTGATTCGGAGCCCTTCCAATTTCTAATTTTGGGTGCGCTCCTGTATGTGACACATCAGCGCCGAAAAAAGGGTATTTTTATTACACAAATAAGGATTACAAAATAACTGTATGAGTGACCTTCGTAGCCGAGCTGGCTATGTGCATTATCATAAGAACATGAAGTTAGTTTAGTTTGTAAGCACTCCCTCTTCCCCTCTTCCACCAAATTGCATTCCACCCTACAAGTGAGGGCATAAATTTCGATTAAATTATTAAATTTTTTGCAGTAAGGTGACAAACAGAATTTTTTCGCACCAAAATGATACCATTCTCTGGAGTATGAGAACTAATTAAATATTTATATGTATACACACACATACACAGGTTGTCAGGTGATTTGCGGATACAGACTACACCACATGAATATATGATCAAAACTAAGTAGAGAATACTCTTTTTTGGTAAAATTGCTTAAGACCCTTCATTTACAACAAAAATGACTTGAAAGTTCCATAAACTATTACAACAAACATGAGGTATTCCAATTATATAAAGATGAGGTGATGCGACAATGTTGCAACTAACGTGTCTATCATAAGGCATGCGGCAAGAGAATGAGCCAAGCTCAGTAGTGCTAAAAGGCCATGGAGTTCACTTGCAGTGAGTAAGGCGATGTGGCAATATCCATGGGTACATGCGGCAGCCAAGCTCCGTGCAAGTTGCATGCATCGAGTGTGCAAAACAATGAATTGTTATGGGAATAGCAAACTTTGAACACCTGTTATGATGTTTCGACTTTTGTATGCTGATGCTCTTTGCTGTGCTTAACGTGAAATAAAGTCATTTTATCTACTTTATTGTTGTTTTTATCATAAACTAAGGGCATTATACAATTTTATCAAGGAATATTTTCTACTTAGTTTTGATCACAGATTCGTGTTGACGCGTGACGAGTACATAGGGTAGGAATTGCGCTGTATTCACACCCTGAGAAATAAACCCGGGGAAGTCACGCTGTATAAGGATACGCGGGGAAGAACCGAAGCGAGAGAAAAACAAGGAAAGTTCCAAGAAGTAGCTGATGCAGCCCTCTACAAAGAAAACAGGGGGTGCCCCCGACGAGAATTACTGCCGACACAGCTTACAGGAACCTTCGAGATGCTTGCTGCACCCGTCCCTCC
>NQII01000002.1:813165-849257 GCA_002778355.1 Clitarchus hookeri
AGTTGGAGTGCACGCGCAGCTGACGAGACACCAAATCATACCCAAAAAACGCACGAGGTACAGGGGGGAATTCCCGATTTCTCTGGCGACAAACTGCTGACAGCCAATTTGAATATATCGGGAGGCGGGATAAATTCGGGAGGAGCCAAGGTTCGGGATTAGGAGTTGTCATCAGTCAGTCGTGAGCAGTCAGTCATGGTCAGTCGTTTGAAGAGGACCTGTTCAGCCACGATGCGAGGCAGAGAAGGCAGTTAGGGCGAGAGGCAGTCGTATCACCAGGCCGGAGTTCGGACCCAGCCTAGGCAGTAATGTACAAGCAGTTGTAGTCAGTTGTTCACCGTCGGTCGATCAGCGCGAAACAGAGAGGACGGGCGTGAGCCGAGGTCGCAGAGAAAGCTCAAGTTCCGGGAAACCAATCCTGGACTTCAGAGAGAGTCAGTCAAAGCAGCAGGAAGTAGCCAGCTGAGTACAGCACGCCAACGAGAGCCAGTCCGAGGGCCTGAACCAGGGCCACCCAACTCACCAGGCCTCGCTACCAATGAAGACAACTCACCTAAAGCCGCAGTCAGAGATAAGTAGAGAAACGTCTCCTTTCAACAACCTTCCCCGAAGCATAGTATTCAGCCCACCAGCCCTTCAGGCTTACGACTAGAGGGGGGGGGGCTCAGTCTCGCCAGTGTGTGTAAATAACTATGTGACCTTCAGATCAATAAAATACAGGTGTGTTAAATAACAGAGAATATGAGTATTTGTTTACCCCTAACGCCACAACCACAGGTGCCCTTAGTCTGCACCTAAATAATTTAACTATATAAACTACTGGCCACCACCCTGTATAACTCAGGTGGCCTAGTAGCGACAAGTTGTTGCAGTTAGTATCTGCAAATTACCTGACAACCTGTATAAACCATAAGTGGGTCATTGGATTTAGTTATTATTTAATATACCATATGAAGTGTACCTGACATTCTGTATAAACCATTAGTGGGTCAGTTGAAGTAGTTATAATTTAATATACCATATGAAGTGGTGAAAAAAAATTCTATTTTGCTGCATTTTTGTATTCTCTGCAGTTATTGATGATATACATCAGAAGTTAACAAGAATAAGATTTACAGATTTCACATTTAGTTTTGTACTTTATGGCCAGTGGGATACTAGTGTGCCAACCTCTTTAAACGTTATGTGGGAAAACTAATCACTAAGAACTCAAATATCATTTTCTATCAAAACCAAACTAAAAACATAATTGTTTAGTTGATTTTTCATGAGGAGTTATTACAATGTCAAAATCCTAAACACAAAGATAAAAAGTGAGCTTATACATAATTTATAAATGAATTAATTCAAAATTTTCCGAATGAATGTATTTTTTTTTACAAACTTTAGCAAAAGCATTTTAAACTGTATAATATATAGTGTTTTCATTATACATATAATTTAACACAATCTAAAACTAATAACATTTCTTCTCATACAAATTAACCCTGTCATTCCCACATTAATTTATGGTTTCTGGTGTTGCAAATAAGAAATGTTTTGAATAGTGCTGTAATTAAAATAACAAAGAACTTGTTTCGTTACCACAGCCAATAAGCAGTAGGTTTTGTATTTGGTGATTAGTGATATGAATCAGTCATAATGCAGAGTAGTGGCATGGTTTGCTAATCAGTTATGTATAACCAGGGAAGATCATTTGGTACTCAGCCTCGCAGTGTACAGTACGATCAAATATAATATTTCTGTGCAACATGTAGCAAATAGTTTACAATTGTTTACAATTGTGTACACATGTCAAAATTTTTAAACCATATTATTTAAACAAACTATAAGTAATAAAATGTGTAAATCAAATATGTAAAAATGTATACATAACCTTCATAAAGAAACTAAATGTTTAAATTTATAAAAGAATTCATCACTGCTGCTGAAAATGTGCTCTTGTTTTCTTAAAAATTTTTTAACAACAATTTGGTACACAAAGTTTCAAAAACGACTCTTATAAAAACAAATTTGCAGTTTTAATGTTTTGTTTAATTATTTCCAGAATTTTTTTTTTTATTTCCATGTACTATTGGAAAACATTTCTTGCATTTATTACATTTGAAAAAATTATTTAAATTAAAAGATTTATTTTTTATTCACTATTGTCGGTGTAGAAATTTTTTATAAAAACAATTATACCAAAGTGTTACACAGTAAACACATCTCTGAGTAATGGAACATGGCTCCTGGGCAGGAGCAATAAGATATGAGCCAAGAATAGCAGTTTGCACCTTGTTATTGCATACAACTTTGTTATCTTGAAGTAAATTTGATGTATGATGCCATTGTCTTAAGCAGTACATCGTAATCAGCCAAAAAGGCACTTGTGTTGAAACTCTCTAGGACACACTGTTTATGTGTAAACTGCACACAAAGGTTTCAGGTGTAGAAATACTATGGCCTGGTGGGTAAGCAACACGTCCTAAACTCGGAGGTAAACATATGCTGGCTGTAACACGGCGTCGCACGCTGAATAATTATCGCCAGGAACAAAGAGGCAGCAAACAAATTACAAATAGTAAATACGCTACACCGAGATTTAGTTGTGTTTGGTGGCACATTATGAAGCAAGCGGATAGAAACAAAGAAACAACGTTTCTGCGCAACGGCCAAACTCTGACCATTCTGCAGATACTGTAACCTTATGTTTTAGCGGGTAGTCTAAATGTGTGAAACAATTAGTCTTTATTTTATGTGTGAATAAGAGAGTAAGGATATTACATTATGGGGCTAGCGGTGTGACTCTGTAGTAATGCCTTTAATAAATTTGGTTAGTCACAATGTATTCAAAGATGTTACATGTGTGGTGGTTGCTATGGGCACAGATAGCCTATTTCATACTGTATTACCTGAAAGTAAACAATGCTGAACTAGGCTGGAATGGCAAGTGAAAAATGTTAATGCAATTTTAAGTAAAGAGTGCTACATTATTTTTAACATGCTCATAATGATATTGTATAATTTTATCAACATCTTTGTTTTGATAGCTATCCCAAACTAGATGATTATAGATTCTTAGGGTTGACAATGAATGTGCCTGAGACAAATGTCTGCGGATCCTTAATAATAACACAACAGTAAAGTAATGTCGTCATTATAGTGCATAGATGTGTATTTCAAAGGTGTGCAGCAAGCAAAAAGTGGCTTACTCCTATAAGAATAGTATTATAGCTGTGCACATAAAACAGACATGAACAGGCATTTACAAGTTCTAGAATTTGATTTACTAAAGCTTGGTTTTCAGATATAATATTAAGATCCATAAATTTAAACTATTTCAGGTGGACATTTTTTTTCTTTGCAAATGTTTTAGTACAAGGTTTAAAGTGTAAATGTAAGTACATATGTTATAAAAATTTTAAAAATTTATTTTCCATTCCTCAAAGAAATAGGTATGTGACATCTTAAATGGAACACTCGTAATTATTTGGTAGGTTGATAAAAAAATTAAAATGTTATAAACAGTAATCAATTTTAGTTTCATTGCAGGGACAATTTCTATTTCCGATTTTTAGCCTACTTTTTGAAGGAAAAAGAGGCCTATGAGAACACTTACTTGTCTGTCTGTGAGTGCATATCTCCTAAAAACTTTTCAATTCCTGTACCCAATTTCACCAAACTCCATACACATATAGTACTTAGTAAGTACATCTGACATTTATAATTTTCGACAACTCCAGATGCTTACTTTCAAAATGGCGCTCATTTCAAAATGTAGGGTGATGTATTATATCTCAGGAACCATTCAAACTATTAAAACCGAATTTTGCATGTTTACTGTGTATCATATAGACATTGAATTTAGATATGGATATTGTTGGTTCACCATTTTGGAAGATAGCACCACATTTATAAATCAAGCTTTTACATTATATCTTGAAAACTACTCAACCAATTATTGTAAAAATTTGGTAAGTGGGAAATATTGTGGTAAGCCATGCAAACATATGCAACTTAAAACTACTAGGCACTTGTTTTAAAAATAGTGACCATAAAAATATTGTAGATTTTTTGGTATATCTACCACATCACTTCAGCAATTTCGGCCAAATTTTGTATGCTGAAAGTATCTATTACAAGCATCATTTATGACAACACATAGCTATAATTGTTTGCCATTTTTTATGCTAATGCCACATAAAATAATAGTAATACCTCGGGAAACAATCAACCGTTACCCACAAATTTGGTGAAGATGATGCACTGTAATACAACATATTAATAAATGTGTTAAGTCTCCCCCGCGAGCATGCAGAAGTGCCGCAAGATGACGTGGCATGGACTCGACTAATGTCTAAAGGTATGCAGGAGGCAATTCACACCATGAATCCTGCAGCGCAGTCCACAAATCCATAGGAGTGCAAGATGGTGGAGATCTCTTCTGAACATCATGTTGCAAGGCATCACAGATAAGCTCAATAATGTTCATGTCTGGTGATTTAGGTGCCCAATGGAAGTGTCTAACATCAGAAGAAAGTTCCTGGAGCCACTCGGTAGCAACTCTCGACATGTGGTTTGTCGCATTATCCTGCTGAAATTATCCACGTCCGTTCGAATGCACAATGGACGTGAATGGGTGCACATGATCAGACAGGATGCTTACGTATCTGTCACCTGCCAGAGTCGTATATAGACATATCAGGGGTCCCATTTCACGCCAACTGCACACGCCCCATACCATGACAGAACCTCCACCAGCTTGAACAGTCCTCTGTTGACATGTAGGGCCCATGGATTCATGAGGATGTCACCATACCCATACACGTCCATCCGCCCAATACAATTGGAAACACGACTCGTCAGACCAGGCAACGTGTTTCCAGTCATCAACAGCCCAATGGCGGTGTTGGCGGGCCCAGGCGAGGCGTAAAGCTTTGTGTCGTGCAGTCAACAACGGTACACGAGTGGGCCTTCGGCTCCGAAAGCCCATATCAATGATGGTTAGTTGAATAGTTTGCATGCTGGCACTTGTTGATGCCCCAGCATTGAAATCTGCGCCAATTTGAGAAAGGGTTGCACGTCTGTCACGTTTAATGATTCTCGTCAGTCGTCGTTTGTCCCGTTCTTTCACAATCTTTTTCCGGCCGCAGCGATGTCGAAGATTTGATGTTTTAATGGATTCCCGATATTCACGGTACACTCGTGAAATGGTTGTACGCGAACATCCAAATGTTATCGCTACCTCGGAGATGCTATGTCCCATCTCTCGTGCGCCGACTATAACACCACGTTCAAACTCACTTAAATCTTGATAACCTGCCATTGTAGCCGCAGTAACCGATCTAGCAACTTTGCCAGACGTTTGTTGTCTTCTATTGGCGCTGCGGACCACCTCGCATTACTCCGATTGGTTCCATACCTCTGTTATTGGCATACGCACGCCTATACCAGTTTTTTTTGGCTCTCCAGTGTATGTCAACTAATGTGTTTTAGGTGCAGCAGGCCTTTTTTTAATGGCATTAATATAAATAATTTCAGTAAGTATGTTTTATCTATTAAACAATTAAACAAAATTCAACCAAATTCTGTACACTAACAGCATTTATTAAAAGCATCAATTATGCATACAGAGGAATTTTTTTGCTTGCTGTTTTGCAAAACAGTACCAGATGAGAAAATGTAAAATTTTTCCATATTTCCAAAACAGTTAAACTAATTTGCAACATATTTTGCACATAATTATATAAAAAGACATGTAAACTTACATGATTTAATTGGGTTGAGATACAGATTTCCAAAATGTGATCATATAAATAATTTGATAAGTTTGTGATATCTATTAAACAATTGAACCAAATTCAATAAAACTTTTTATTCTGACAGTATCTATTAGGAGCATTGTATATACAGAACATCTTAATTTTTTTAGGCAGTTTTGTAAGATAGCACCTATATGAAAATAGTTATTCTGCCATATCTCAGGGAACTGATCAACCAATTTCCACAAAATTCTTCACACAAGTAGCACTTTGGTATGGCATGCAAATTTATGTGTTTTAAGTGGCTCAGACATAAATTTCAAAATCACGGCTCTGTAAATATTTCAAGTTAATAAACCCTACCATTAAAAACATTAGATTGATTACATCCAAACTTGATGCTCCGAATGAAACCTCCATAATGCAGTTGATTGCAAGCTAGCTTATGGTACAAAGTTTTCTGGGTTCGAGTTTTGGGCAAGGCACGTGTACATTGGTAATCGCCTCACTACTGTTGCATGTGTTTCTGCTTTCATCTCTACAGATATTGCTGTAAATGAGATGTCAACACCTACCTACCATCTTAGCTTTTAATAATTACATCCATGTAGAGGAAAGTAGGCTCATTATTTCTATCACTAACTTTTTGTTTCTTTTTGTTACTTTCCTTCTTAACTCTCCAATCATCTGGGTGTAACCTCCACTCAACAAATAAACATGCAACCGTTCGTTTGGTTCTATTTGGACAGCCCTACCCTACACATACAACCAAAACTTTTTTCATCAGATATGATTATTCTAGTCTCTTTCCCACAGTATCTGAGTGATTCAGAAGCAAGGAGGTAGTAAACATCTCAAGAGTTGGTAGTTGGGGTGGGGGTCAAACCAGTTCCGTGGAAAATATTGTTGAAACAGAAACAGAGGGGCATTGTGATTTTGAGCAGTGTGTAGTATTATTGGAACAAAAATCTTTTAAATGTGACATTGCATAACAAAGTACAATTAAGTTATTAGCTACTTCACTGGTTATAGCAACGCTTAACTTTATATTGTAAATGCGAAATAACAAAAAAAACTTTTGTAGCACGCTAAATCCAGCTTTCTTTAAAAAAGAAAAAAAAATTTGACGTACAGGGGATGGACAAAATAATATGAACACCTGACATATACACAATATTTATTTATTAATATGGTGTTGGGCCACCATTTGCTTTTAGAACAGCTGCAATTCTTCGCGGAATAGATTCGTAGAGTGTCTGAATAGTTTCCAATGGAATGTTGTCCCATTCATGTACCAAAACATCCGCCAATTGCTTCAATGATTTTGGAGATGGAAATCTGCTCCTCACTCTCTCCTCTAAAACTCCCCATAACGGTTCAATTATGTTGAGGTCTGGCAGGGAAGATGTTTGATGATATTCTGATGCTCCTCAAACCAAGACTGAACCTTTTTGCCTGTGTGTACAGGCGCATTATCATCTTGGAATATGGCAGTGTTTGGCAGCAATATGCTAGTCATAGTAAGAACTTCATCATTGAGGATGTCGAGATATTCATTCGCAGTAATCCAGCCAGTGATGTAAATGAGAGGACAAGCTGAATACCACAATAGAGCCACCCAAATCATAATGGAACCTCCCACATGCTTGACTGTAGGAAGCAGGCAGTCCAGATAGTAGGCTTATTTTGGGGTTCTCCATACATAAACCCGGCGGCTTTAGGAAATAATGTAAACGATGATTAATCGGACCATACCACATTCTTCCAATCATCAAGTGTCCAGGTTTTATGATCGTGGCACCACTTCTTTTGCAGCTTAGAGTTGGCTTCCATTATAAAGCTTTTCGCAATTGCAGCCCTTCCATGAATGTTAGCTTTGTAGAGCTCCGCCGTACAGTTTTTGTCGAAACAGTATTACTCAAGTGAGTGTTGAGTTCTGCTCTCCCTTTTGCCGCTGTAGTTTTATGTTTTCTGGCCACAATTCTTTTTAATGTTCATCTGTCTCGGTCAGTTAACTTTGGGTTTCGCCCACTATTCCTCTTCGCCGATGATGTTTTACCATGTTTTGTGTATGCTGTCACTACCGTGGATACTGTCGCTCGTGAAACGTTAAACAATTCAGCTGTTTTCATCACAGATGCTCCCGCTAACCGAGCACCAATGATTTGCCCTCTTTCAAAGTCTGAGAGATCACACATTGCACCGATCACTTGTTTTAACCATCGCAGAACACAGTGTATAATACACTGAAATATAACCTACAAGACTTGGCACGTAAACTGTGCAATACATACGCGTCACATTATTTACACGTAAGCAGTGTTGCCAACATGCAACAAAATTTAATAAATTGCATGGTGTTCATATTATTTTGTCCATCTCCTGTATGTGTATAAATATTGAAACTCATGTTTTTAAAAATTTAGGATAGAGTATACTCAATGTTATTGAACTGTTCTAAAGACTCCCATTTAGCACCACTATAATAAATTCTGGTCTCATTCCTTTTACTAAGTCCTAAAATAATGATAGCCCTGTTCTTCTTTTTTTTTGTTTTCCTTAAAAAAAATTTTTTTTTTATTTGCTTTGCGTAGTTTAAATGTGTCACAGTTAAAAATTATTTTATGGAATAAATGTATAAATATTAACAATTAACTTGGTGTTTATTTTCTGCTTAGCCATAGAGTTATTTGTTTTTCGAAACCAATTTTTAATTTTTTTATGAAACAAGAGTTTTTCTTAAGTGTTATAATGAATCATCATTCCATATTTTTCAGTAATGACAAATTTCATCTTTCAGTTCCTTTATGTAGAAGCCAAATACTACTGAATACCATGTGTTTATATTTGTATTATATAAACAATTTTTCACATACATTTTGTCTCAGTTATTTATTTTAATTAATTCACAAGGGAAATACAATAGTTAATAAAAACTCAAAATGTTGCAGCTGTTAAAACACATGCTTACAAATTTACGTTACAGCTAGACTAAATTAATGATTCACTTCAATAACTCGTCAACCAATTATAAAAAAAATCATGTCCGTGCAGAGAATCAAACCCACTCAACTGGCTGTGGCAGAGTCCTATATCAGTCCTATATCACGAGGCTAGTAATAATTTAGGAACAGAAAGTTGGTTGAAGCCTTCATATTTCTATCATATAGTTTTGAATTCTATACATATTTACAAAAATGATATATATTTATATGTACAGTTTGGTGCACTGTTTAAACTAGAAGCATGCAAATTCATGTTAACCATGAAATACTATAAACATATTACGTGAAAATCAGGCCACTTTGAACAATTCAGCAATCGTCACGTAATATTTCTTTCCTTTCTCTACATTTCATAAGTTTTCATCCCCGTCTATCTCTTTAAAAAAAATCTTTCTTTTTACGTTGCAATGTTACTGGAATTGTAAGCAAACACATTTACTAAATACATATACGAGGGCTGATTCAGAAGTAATTTTAACTATTGTTTATCTCCCGAAAATGACCCAACATAATAAAATCTATTATGTACAGTTGAAAGTGAATGAAATGTACGTTTTAAAGGTGACATCACATGGGGTATGGCTGCAAGAATGTCCGGCCATGAAAAAAGACAAACATGTCTACGTGAAATCACAGTTTAATTGACATATTCTCATACAAACTGTATACACTCACGTGAATGGGTACATCTTGTATGTGAATGAACTGTTTAACATCCTTTAAAGTAGTCTCCAAGGTTGTCTACAGTTAGTTGCCAGCGACGAGGCAGACATCGTCACAGCATTTCGACGAGAGGTGGTACACATCGATGGATCACATGCATCCAATGGTATTTCCCATCTGCTTCATCGCTGACAACAAACCATGGACAACCTCCGAGACTACTTTGAACTATGTTAAACAGCTCGTAAACGTACAATATGTACCCGTTTACATGAGTGTATTCAGTTTGTACTGGAATATATAAAATAAACTGTGATTTCAAGCAGGCATGTTTGTCTTTGGTCCTTGCCGGACATTCCTGCATCCATACCCCATATGGTGCTACCTTTAAAACATACATGTCGTACACTTTCAACTCTACATAGTACATTTCCTGTGTTGGGTCATTTTCGAGAGATAAACATTAGTTGCCATGATTTCTGAATCAGCTCTCGTGTATTTTTATTAACTCAGTCAGAGTTGGCAAGGAAGAAACTATGCATCAATCCCCAAAATATGCAAACATTTGAACAGAACAATTTCGGAAAAACGGCGTCATAAGCTTATAGGTTTTTCGTCAACTTCGAGCATCATTTCCATATTTCTAGTTCTTCTTCCAGTACTGAGCACAAGAATAAGCTTCCTGTTCCCCTGGCTTCAGCCGGCACTATGTGCAGCCCAGCAGTAGAGCCTCTCCAAATATATACTGTATAAAACCTCTGTTCGAAACCCACAGAAATAATGAGATTATGTGGTCTCCATCGTTCTGACGTGACCGAGCGACATGAGTAACCAACTTTTCATTTTTTTAAAGTATGCACATCGCAGGATATTATCTACTCCATGTATCTAGTTATCAAAACATATAACCAATTCTAACAGTGCCAGTCTCCAATGAACAAGTGAAAAATTATTTAAGAAGATTCAAAACATACGATACCATCCTACAAATTGTTTAACTCACAGAATTTGTGAAACTCCAAATGTTGTAACAGCACCAATTAATAAACTATTATTACATTTTCATACCGGGAAGTATTTTATTGTTATAGCACATATACCAGAACAAAAAAATATTTAAATACTGTAATATAGGCGATGGTTGCTTAACAATCTCACTGGTTTCTTCATTACAACTTTCACTTTTCTTCTACCGATATTATGATTTTTTGTAAAAGCTTTCTTTGTTTTCTTCAGGCGGTAATAAACACTTTTTCTTTTTCCCATTACCGCCCTGTCTTAATACATAATACACTTTCCACCAAATGCATGATAAATTTCCTGTCACTTTTTTTACATGAGAGACATGGCAACAACACCGATTTTGTAAATGGAATGGCTTGCACGCTGCTTGCCAAGCGGACAGTGGCGCATCCCATTCACTGTTTAGAGAAATATACCGTAGCATTACGGTAAATGGAATGTAGATTATTTATCAATCCATTAAAAATCTATCAGCGCTATGTAAACCCTGATTAGCAATATGAAACCTTTAAAACTTCCTTTATAAGAAGCTGTAAGAATAATTTTCATTTTGTGTATATTTTAATTGAAGTTAGCAAAAATAGTACATTGTTATTATGCTATCACAATTAAGTTAATTTTTTTCAGATGTTACTTTTTTTTTTTTTTTGCAAATCATGACAAGGAATTAACTTCAGTAACAAAAAAAAATTATGCAATGGGATTTTAATATAATATTATGGTTCTCCAGTTTTCAGCTAAATCAAAACTATTACTATAAATAATTTAACATTCCAAAATTTGTCATGTTTTTAAAATTTGAGAAATGTATAATATCTAAAACTTCTTACTTGTTAGTAAAAACTGTTATTTAATGTGTTTAAGTAATTAACATTAATAGTTACCACATAGACCGAGAATATGCTCTCAAAATTATGTCAAAATTGTAAGTTTTTTTTAACTGCCCTCTTAACATATACTTATTAAACAACAAATAACATAATAAAACAAAAAATATCACAGCCTGAGTGCTCAAATTCATAATTTAAAATATCTCAATAATCAGTATTTTACGAGTGCATCGTGCTCGCCGAAGGAAAAAAAACTTAAACAAGCTCTCCAATGCTAATGACATATCAACTCTAAAACAAATAACTTGGCAACAATGTCGACACCAATTCTCCTTGAAAATATTACTATAACATAATGGATTAACAATATACATGTAATTATTAAACTTCTGGTAACCCTTCATATACAAATGCAAGGTAAGCTCTCATCTAACAGTACAACGTGAAAGGGAAAATTTGTCACACACAAGGTAAGTTTGTAAAGTTCCAACTATATCAGATTAATATTTCTAAATTTTAGTTCCAAATTGAGTTTTGAGGTCAAGCTTGTTTAGTTTCGGGGGCTATTTTAGTATTTGGGCGGGTAGTGTGTTTTTCTGCTATACGACATTTGTTTGCTCCACAAGGTAAAAGTATTGCATCAGCTTAGTTTTTCTGGATTGAAAGTTCTAAACTTTTGATTCATAAGTTTTGGGGACCAGACTATATAAGTGTAGGCCGTGAAGTAAGCTATGTGAACCCCGTAACAGTGCTTGGACAGGGCGAGGCAGAAAAAGAACGTTAACAGGGTTTTAGGCCACAAGTGTGTATAAACATATGCGTCGGACCCGCGTAACAAAATTTTAATAAGCATGTAGCTGGGAGGAACAATTTAACGACGATAGAGTGAAGCCGTTAACTTCTGGGCATGAAGTTTGGAAACTTTTCGTGAATCAAAGTGTTGGGTGATCGGACTTGGAAAGTCATTGCCACATTCTAAGTAGTACAGAGAAAACCTCTCTCTCTGTGTGTGTGTGTGTGTGTGTGTGTGCGTGTGTGTAACTGGATCATAAAATAAAACGATTTGGAACTGTATTTCGACTTTTCTTCTTTCAAACGAATTGTACCAGTTTGTTCGGTGGGAGGCCGAATGTAACAAGTTTATTACATTAGTGTTTCCTACATCTTCTTATTAGCTGTGTGGATAGACCATGGTTATTCAAACATTAACATTGTCTCATCTTCACCAAAAAATTCAGTCACAGTATAATCGCACCAATATTTGGCTTCACCAAATAAAATTCAAAATATTTACAGTGGGCAAAACTACAGCTTATACGGGTACATTCCCTCTTCTAGTTACTCTTGAATTACTGTTGGAGCGGTACACAAACTTATCAAAATCACAAAGGTTTAGTAGCTTACTTAGGCATGTGTTTCCTGGGTGAATCATACATACACGTATGGTAGGAAAATAACATTATATGGTCAGATGCACTTAAGGTGCTCAAAATAATTGCAGGCATTATACTTCTGTACTGGCCTTGTTGACTATTCTTTGTAAATAAACATTTGTGTACATATGTGTCAACGCACTATGTGATGGGACACATGAATACTTGGGCCTGGAAGTACGCGCACCACCCTCTAAACTGAATTCCAATTCTGATTGAGAGCTGATTTCCAAGTTTGTGGGGACTGAGGACTCACTAGACTCTACTCTCAAACAGTTTTTTGGAAACTGAGGAACCCCCTCGTGTAGCTGCAAAATAACTGGATGCTGACTTCTGTGAAACCCACTTCATGGCCACTCACTATCAAGACGAATAGGGTAGATATAAGGTTCACATCCCATTCAAACCTGAGGGATAGAGTATCGGAAATCCGTATGTAAATGATGAAAACCGATTTTATGCTCTGGAGCGCAAACTAAATCTCAATCTGATATGAAAACATTGAACAAGGACATCATGGTTCATTATGCACCTTCGGGTCATATGGAACCCTACATCAGACCCACCTAATAGGTAGAAACTCGAGAAACCTCTGAATGTTTTATCCCGCACCATGATGTATATAAAATGGCTAGTTCAACCACTAAATTGAGGGTGGTTTTTGAAGCTAGTGCCAGTATTTGAAATGGAGTATACATCAATTATACTCCTCTCTCTGGACCCAAGCTTCAGAATGAGATACGCAATGTCATCTTAAGGTTCAGGCTCTATAGTAATGTTTTCTTTTGCGACATAAAGCGAATGTATCGGCAGATTCTGATTCATGAGAATGACAGACCATATCAACTTATTCTGCGGCGTGAAGACCCCTCTCTCCCACTTTCAGCGTTCCAACTTAATACTGTAACCTAAAGACTCACACCATCTCCATTTTTGACGATCTGTACCTTGCACCAGTTGGCCTTTTATGAGTGTCTCCATTATCCCATGGCACAAAATACTTTTCAGAATCACATTTTTGTAGATGACATAGTAACTGGTCCATCATTGGTGGAGGAAGCACCTGTGCTAAAGAACCAGTTGATTGAACTCTTACGATGGGGTGGATTTGAACTTGGGAACTTGTATAGTAACCAGACTCAGTTGTTGGATGACATTCCTATACCTCATCGTGAGAATCCCAGAGTGCTTTACTTCTCATCTGAGCCTGTGAATATTCTGGGTCTTCAGTCGAGTCCACAGACTGCTGTTTTATTTTACCATTTAATTATCTGCAGTGTTGTCCCAACCAAATGCTTTGTTTTGTCACAGAAAGCTCGCATTTATGATCCCATGGGCTGGTTGCCTCCAGCTGTAGTGTAGGCAAAAATTTTGCTGTAGTGGTTGTGAACCCAATGAGTGAGTTGGGGTGACCCCTTACCTTCACCAACACGAAAGAAGTGGAATGAGTATATTGAGGGACTTGTCCACCATGAAACCCTTAGTTTACCATGTTTCATTTGTCCTGATGCAGCTTGTGAAGAGCTACATGGCTTCACAGATGCATCTGACAAGCTTTTGGTGCTGTCATGTATTTGAGAAGTAGTGATGCTCATGGGAATGTGAACATGCACCTCATACTGGCCAAATCTCGGGTAGCTCCACTAAAACAAGTTTCATTTCCTCTACTTGAGGTGTGTGGTGCTGATGCACTATTGTCATGTCTTCATTATCCAACATTTAAAAGTCACTGCCGGTCATATGTGGACTGACACTAGTGTCGCTCTCACCTAGATAAAGACTCAGCCCTACCTGTTAAAAACCTTTGTAGCAAACAGAGTTGCTCAAATCCAGGAATGGGTTCCTCTTCAGTGTTGAAAACATGTTGTTTCTAGTGACAATCCTGCAGATTGTGCTTCTCGCAATCTACTTCCCCATGAACTAAGTTGTCATGCCCTCTGGTGGCATGGTCCTCAATGGTTAATGGACTCACCTGACCAGTGGCCACTGTACCTAGTGAATGAGACTTCAGATAACAGAGAAATACGATCACCCCAGTTAGTTCTTGCGAGTACACATAATACTCCTGAAGAGCTTCCACTGTTACAGAAATTCTCGTCTTGTTTAAAACTTGTTCGAGTAATGGCCTATGTTATTCGCTTTGTAACACACGGCCAGAGGCAACCTCCTAGCAGTAAAATCCTACTGTCTGTTGAATTAAAGCCAGCAACTTCCATAGTGTGTAGATGTAACCAAAGGGCATGTTTTGAAGATGACTTGAAACAATTCCAGAGGGGAAAACCTTGTTCCACACAGTTACAGCATTTGACACAGTTTTTGGATCAACAAGATGTACTTAAGGAGAGTGTGCGTTTGTCAAATGAAAATGTTGAGTATGCCACTAAAAACCCTATCATATTACCAAAAGCCTATACAGCTGTTGAAGCATTGGTAAACTATCATCATTTAAAGTACATACATGCTCAACCACAACTTCTGCAGTATGTCTCTCAAAAATTTAGTATTTTGTCTGCTCGATCCTTGATCCGGTCTACGGTCTTCAAGTGTGCACATTGCTTCCGGTGCTGGCCTGTCAACAATCATTACTAATGGCTGACTTACCTACTGAAAGAGTGACACCTGCTGGGGCTTTTGTGTGGACTGGAATGGACTATGCTGGATCGATCTCCATCCGAGTTAATAAGCTGCATCGTTGTGCTACCCAGAAGTCAAACTTATCTATCTTCCTTTGTTTTGCCACAAAAGCTGTCCACATCAAAGTTGTACCCGATCTGACTGCAGAAAGTTTTGTTGCTGCTCTAACTCAATTTGTGTCAAAACAAGGTTTATGTACTAGACTGTATTCAGACTGTGGCACCAACTTTGTTGGTGCTTCAAGGACACTTTACCAGTCTTTTAAGTAGTTGCTCAAATCCCCACTCCTGGAAAATCTTTCTTTGGCTCATGAAATCAGTTTGCATTTCCTGCCTCTGGCAGCTCCTCATCAGGGAGGAGTGTAGGAAGCTGCAGTTATATCAGCCAAATACCATCTCAGACATACAATGGACAATCAAGTTCTGACACTCGAGGAATTGATGTCGCTCACCACTCAAATTGAGGCTGTCCTAAATTTTCGGCCCCTAACGCCTGTCTCTTCTGATCTGTATGACATGGTAGCACTCACACCTGGGAATTTCCTCATCGGTAGGCCTCTTGTTTCTGTTCCCCAATCTTGCAAAGAGGTTGATGATGGCAATATATGTTTGTCCAGAAGATGGAAACTGATATGCGCACTAGCCAACCTGTTATGGATACGCTGGTATAAAGAATACTTGCAGCAACTACAACCCCAAGGGAAGTGGCAAATCCAGCAACCAAGACTTGCTGTGGAAGAGCTAGTTCTGGTTGGAGAAGAGCATGTTCCACCCTTAGGCTTATGCTTAGCGCGAGTTATCAAGCTCCACCCTGCAAAGGATGGCATTACTCGAGTGGTGGATTTACACACGCAGAAGGGACATCTGTGTAGACCTGTACATAAGCTGTACTGTCTGCCAGTTCAGTAGTGTTTCATCACCAGTTGTGACTTACTGTGCATAGTGAATTTGTATTGTGACTAAATTCGTAGAGAACTCAGCCAGTCTCGGTGAGCGGTATGTTCAGTATCCTTTGTAAATTAACTTTTGTGTACATATGTGTCAATGGACTTTGTGATGGGGCACCTGAAAGTAACGCACGCTACCCTGTATTTTATGTTTCACCATGCACATTATCTCCATTTTCTCTGTATAGCGAGATAAAATATTTTACCTGCCGATTTTACTGGATGAAATCACTTTATCGGGGTAGAGAAGTAAAATATAACCAAATTCATTACACTATTCACAAAGAACTTTGGAAAGTGGTAGAGAATTATTATTTGTAGATTATAAGCATAATATTAAAAAGCAATAAATACGATGTTATCTGGAAATAGTAACAAAATTAATACAAAAGTATTCAGGAAAATGTCGATGTATGAAAACTATTTTGGGAAACAGTACTTGCACAGTTTTTTGTTTTTTATATAAAATACTTTTATTAAACTTAAATACATATTGAATACTGTTAGATTATTACAGTTTGTTAAGTTTAATTACTGCATATGCTTCAATATACAATAATGCACTTAATTTGAGGTTATGAATTCAGGCCTGAATGTAATACACTTAAACGTTCAAATACAAAAAAAATTATCAAAATTATGAGTTACACAAAGAAACTGTAACTTGACCACAAAAATAATAGTAACTTAATCATATATAACACTAAAGTTAAGCCTGTATTTTCAGAGGTTCAATTTTCACTGTATGGCGTTTATTCCGGCATGTTTGTCAGAATACGTATTTTTCTTTAAATAAGTGTTCAGTTGTATTACTCGTCTTTTAAGAAAGTATGTTGTAAGTAAAATAAAATTTTAGTCATATATATTGTGTACATAGAACATTTCGAAAAACGCAATTTTCCAGGGACGTGGATATTTATTTTCCCTTTTGTAACATTTCAGCTTGACACCTGCTGTATTTTAGATAATGCAGATACTTTCCATTACTATATCTAACAAAGCTTTTTTTTTCTTTGCAATATTATTGTTTTGTTGCTTTTTTTCATGGAAAAACTATCTTGACTGTTACAAACTATTCACTAAATTTACATAAAATACCTAACATTTTCTGTTAACTGAGCCATCTCTGTTGTTTTCACGCCAAATCGAGATAAATACATCTCAATTTTCTCGGAGAAGGAAAAGTCATGGTGAAACACGCAACACTTTATCTATATAGAAATTAAAGTTTTACTATTTATCTTGATAAAATTATCTAGATTTTCTAGTAATTTTATCTCAGTTGGTAAAACCGACCATTAAAATTCAATAACTTAACCTACGCACATAACATTTGACAATAACACATTGTGACCTCAATGAATACTTGTGTACCCAACTCGCAGTACTCATGCCCTCTTGGATATCTTGCCTTAATTAAATTCAGCTACTCTGCTCCTGTGTGGCATCCTTCTATGAATCACATCATCACGTTTAGACAACAGGTTCTTGGTACAGCTTCATTGTTGTCATGATGTACAGACTAATAAATTTCTTGGTTAGGCGGTCACTTACCCAATAACAGTTGTTTCTGAACACATTCAAAAATTTCATAAAGGCCCTTGATAAAGATAAAATAATGAGTGTTACATTTGCCTACAACTGGCTAACTGGATTTGCTTTAAGCATTTCTATTTCCAATTTAAGTAATTTTTGAGGATTTACACTTGCCCTTGCCATGTCAATGCTGAGCTGTTGAGTCATGCATTTACAAAATCGAATACCTCTCTCTGTAGCTCTGCCTAGTTTACATTTTTTTCTGGCACTTTTGGTAGTCTCAGTAGGGTACTTATGTTCAGCGGCTCCAATAAGTTGGCATGTGATTGCTTCCTAAGGAGTCAAACTAGTAGATATATGCACCGTATACATAACTACTTCCCACAAGTGATAGATAGTCTCTCTAGCACTGTTGGCTTGGTGGCAATAGGCCTTCCGGTTGTGCCTGAATTTCTCATCCTCCTCTCGACAAAGTTCCCTTGATGATGTCTCTCACAGCTGCTGTTGTGAGAATAATACTCAACTTCATAGTTCCCTGCTGTTACACTTCATTGGTAATTTGTGCCCCTTGTCAGAAAGGACCATTTCTGGCTTGCCAACCTCATTGACAAACATTTTTATCTTGCCCAATAAAACTTTTGTTGTTGCATTTATTTACAATTACATACAATTTTATGTACTTGGTAAAAATATCCATTTCAACAAAAAATACACTTATCACCCGTGTCCTTTGACTTTGGCAGTGAACTAAATAAATCTACTGAAATAATTTAAAAAGATCTCACTGGCAAAATTGGCTTCAATTCTGCTTTCAAATTTTCCTGAGGGTGTTTGCCTTCTGAGACAGGCATGGTCTTATTACTTTGGTCACATCCCTCAGCAAATCAGACCAATAGACAATCCTTCTAATCTTGTTGTACACTATAGTAGCACAACATGGCCTAATATTAAGTCACTTTCACAAACAAATTTGTTCACAATTTTCTTTGGAATTACAGGTTTCCAATAATCCTCAAACTGAGTTTTCATACTGCTGTGGTAAAACAAAATTCCATCAAGAGACATACAAAATAACATGTTGACCTTGTCAGTTGGATCTGCTTTAGTTATCTTGTGAACTATCTGTTGGCAACTTTCATGAGCCTCTTGGTGTGCCTTAGAGTTTTTTCAAACACATTATTAATTTCCTGACTGGTTTTCAATGTAGCTGTAGTGTTACTGGTTGCCATTAAAAATTCCCTTGGCTTCTGGTTAGGGATAGAGATATTAGCTTCTAAGTCTGGAGCTTGACCTAAATAATTAGCTTCTTCATTCAAGTTGTCTTTAATGTGCCATATCTCAACGTTGTACTCCTGTATTAGTAAATGTCATCTGGTAAGTCTGCTGACAAAGTCTTTCCAGCTTTTAAAGCCATGTGATTTGTTAACAAAACAATATTTTCACCCAAAACACAAAGGGGAAACACTTTACTCATTGTACCTACCAATTCCCACACCATCAAACTTAAAATTATGGTGCCTGTCCGCTCCTTCTGAAGTCTTCTTAATACTCACTACACATTGTGCACTCACAGGGGTCAACGCCTGGGAACTGTTGCTGCTGACCCTTTATAGTTTAATGGTAAACTAAGTACTCCACTAGTGGCCTGTTATACATTTGGTGGCCACCTGGTGAAGGGAAAATTGCTGCTCCTTTGGTTTCCCTGGGGTTATACATTATAACTGTATCTTCCTCTTTGGTCAGTTCTGTTTTGAATCTCGGCTGTGTTCCCTCTACTTGCTGTGGGTTCTGGTTTACAGACCGCACTGGCATTTAATGTAGGAAAAATACAAGTACTTGAAAATTAGCAAGTTGTTGAGACTCATACATGATGTGGGGTGTATATGGTATATAATGGCTTGATTGTTAATACACTCCTGGTCATCTACCTTGCTAGTGTGAAGGTTACTTTGGTGAAGTAGCAGCTTGATTTTGGTCTCCTTACTGCAACTGGTGCTGACAAGTATGCTCCTCTGTCTTATTTTCACTGTTGTCACCACTCCTGCTTCTTCAGCCATATTCTCCACATCCTCTTCAACCTTCGCAGGGTCTTCCTCCCATACTGCTCCTTCCTCATCCTCTGTATCTTTGTTTGCAATACCTTCCATTATTATTAGTGTCACTTCTACCTGCTCCCAGGAAGTCAGCATGTGGGTTCCTACCTTCACCATGGTTGTTACTTTGTTACTTCTGAGCTTCTGTCCTTGCCAGTTCTGATAGAGGGGGTTGTGTTTTGTTGGGTCAGGCGGCTTTTTTGTGTCCCTATTCTGGGCTCTCATCTGGTTCTCCAAGTTTTCAAAATGAATACGCTGAGTTAGTGAAGTTATGGTAGACTAGCCCACTATCTCTGGTAATTCATAGGCAACTCTCCTAGATTTAAACCAATAAACTCACCATCTGACATTGGCAAATCTTAGTTCAACATGCACTTGTACATCCTCTACAGTACAACCATGCTTGGGCTAACACTCTCTTTTAATAATGTTCACAGATTAATCTAAGTCTGCATGCTCCAAAACTGAGCAATGAAGGACTGTTGGAATTGTGTAGTTTGTGAACTTGTGGCAGTTCACCTCCAACCAGTAATGTGCAGTTCATTTGCAAGATGTAACAAAGACCTTCATGATATCTGCTGCAGTCAGTTTAAAACAATTGCAACAATCTTAAAACTGGTGTAGAAAGGCTTTTGGATTTTCATGTGAGCGGCCACGGTATACGGAAATTCTTTAGAAAAGTGTCATGCAATGTGCCACACTTCCCACACAATACCTTGGTAGAGATCTTCCAAAAACTAGTGCCAGTATTTATAGGACCGTTAACCTGGACATCACTCATGAGAACTACAAGAGGCGAAAGCTCCACGTGTGGATCGCTGATTCTGCCAAATGTTACCAGTACAACAAGTAATCACAGAAGCTGAGCCAGAATAAATCATTTCTCATCCAACACCACCACATTCACAATTAAACCAAAAAAAAATTTTGCGTTGAAGACTACCTCCAAAACAAATATCTGGATGGTAAAAAAAACTTTTAGTACTTGGAGGTTTTGTGTAAAAGTATTTAAACATTAGGATAATTTTTTTTTTGAAAATGAGTGCCCTAGAAAAGAATTTATACACAAAGTTTCCAGTTCACTCTTTTAATAGGTGTAAAACAACTCCAAAAAAAAAAAAATATATATATATATATATAATGCAGTACTGCTATTCGAACTAAACGGGACCAAGATTTGTTCGGATTACCAGATTTTTGGATTAACCTATATCCTTCCTATGATGATGATGTAGTGAGCAGAAAATTTAAAGTTTGCTGTAACAAGCTGACAAGTGTTTATGTACGTGCACATCATGGAGTGATGGCAAGTGGTGACTAGCCATACCTAGAGTGCCACTGCTTGTGTGGTGAGACACTGCGCATGCGCACTCTTTGTTTTACAGTTCAGATGACCGCTGGAATTGTTTCAGTTCACTTGCAAACACTGCTTGCATGCTGATCAATTTTACATGATTATGTGTTTTTAATGGTTTCAACATGGCTAGCAAACGGAAGCATACTACATGTACCCATGAAGAAAAACTATAAGATTTGAAGCGTTTAGACAAAGGCGAGAGTGCAACAAAATTGTCTGTGGAATTCTACTCTTAATGACTGGAAGAAGAATCATGCTAAGCTTGAACATTATTCTTTGTTAATTGCACGCATTGGATGGTTAGACAGATGGAAGAAATGTCGCAGGATACGTCAGTTAACAATAACGGGAAAGAAGTTATCAGCTGATCATGCTGCATCTGAAGAATAAGTAAGGAAATTAGCATATTTTATATCAACAGGGAATTACTCTCCCCAACAAATCTACAATGCTGACAAAACCAGCTTAAACTTCAAGGCACTACCAATAAAAGTTTAGCATCCAAAAAAAAAAACCCCCATGCTCTGGGCTTTAAAATGAATAAAGAATGTGTTACTTTAATGGCATGCAATAATGCTGCAGGAAATCAAAAGTAATCTTAATGGTTGTAGGAAAATCTGCAAAACCTCAAGCATTTAAAAATGTCAACATGAACACTCTTCCTGTTTATTACATGAATCAAAATAAAGCTTAGATGGACGGGAAACTTTGTAAAGAAAGGTTTCCCCTACGGTGTGTTCCTAGCATGACACGTTTTAATGAATAAAATGGTTTGCCAGTTCAAGCATTGCTCATGATCAAAAATGCTCCATCTCATCCAGAAGTGAATCAACTAACCCAGTGGTGAAATCAGGGCAGTTTTCCTCTCCCCAATGTTACACCTTAAGTGTCACTAATGGATCAAGGAGTCTTGCAAAATATAACACTTGGCTATAAAGCTTGGCTAAAAAAAGATTTCTGAGTTGCCTTAAAGATTACAGTGACAGTTCACTTTCGTTGCTTCAAAAAATTTAAACTTTGAACATGAAGGATGTGGTTTACTGGGCTGCAGAGTCCACGGACTGTGTAAACAAGTAGTGCTTGAGGAAGTCTTGGAAAAAAATATAGCTGATATTATTTACATTCATTGAAAGTCCAGAGCAGGAAAATAAAGCAGAAAGTCTTCTTCAGCTTGTCCAACGAGTTCCTGGGTGCAAGGAGGCAGGTGAAAATTACGTCGGTGAGTGGATGGCAGCAGAGGGTGGAAGTCGTGAAAACCTAACAGACAAGGAAATTGTGGTTGCCATTACTTAGCAAAAATCAAGGCGTGATGTGGATGAAAGTGACAACAAGGCAGGTAGTGATAAGGAGCAACTTGTGTCACATGCAGACGTCTTGGCTGCCCTTGAACTCTCCTAATGCTACTTTGAGCAACAGGCTGTCACTACACCAGATGATGTAATGTTTGTGAGGCTGGTGGCAGAATGCTGCATCAGCCAACAGATTTACATCAACAAAAAAAAACTTACGGACTTTATGAAAAGGCCTAACAACTAATGTTTGAAAGTATTGTATATATGCTAGCAATGCTGTAAATAATATGTCAAGTATTTATTTACATTGTAGCACTCTTCACTGCTTTTTTAAAATGCAAAAATTAATTAAAATTTGGTTTTGTATTTATTATTATGTATTACAGTATTTATCCTCAGACAATTGTTTGGATTATCCGGATATTTAGATTGGTGAGGTTTGGATTAGCAGAACTCTACTGTAAATACATACAAGCACATTTAACATTAATTTAATATTTGTTATTCCTATAGAGTTTCGTGAGTTGAGAATATAAATTTGTTACATCACTCAACAATGCCAATATATAAATGAAAAAAAATATATATGCTCTTTGATGTTATAAAATTAAGTTGAGGTTAAATATAAAGGGATCCCAAAGCATGGCAAAAATTATATTATAAAATATGAAATGTCATAGTGCCAGAGGGTAATACAACATTTTATTTGTGTTAACAATTTATGTGTTACATAAAAGTTCAAAGATAAAATTATTAGGATTGTGAAATTCTGATGTTTGTGATGTGATTATTTAATGCACACATACAGAAAAGGTTTTGCTTGGACTTTCCTTGCCACTCTACCGAGAAGTCAGGAACACACTTGCCAATGCCAAAGGATGTCCACGCCTCATAAGGATAATGGGCTGAACAGGAGTCAGCATGTAGAAAATTCACATCGGTGTGGAAGCCGAATAATGAGAACTGCTGAGGGAAATAAAAAAATTACAAAAAATAATTACCAGAAAACAGGAAAAAATCTATACAGTGAAGCCAAAAATAAACAACCAATTTACACTTGCGTAAGGCTACAAAACGTGAAGATTACTCCATGAGAAATTTATAATGTGAAGAGTACAAAATTGAGTTGAATCACGCAATTATGAGTACACTGAAGAAGGAAATAGGGTGCATTCAAAATGCTTACTATCGCAGATATTGTAATAGCTTTGTTTGCAGTTTTACATTAGTACAAATAATACTTTTATCATTTTAGGTTAATAAATACAGAAAAATCAAAGATAATACTTTATTAAATAACTAACATTTTTCACTGCATTTAAAAGAGAATTATTTTACATACTTCGCACAGCGGATCAATATGATGAGAGCATGCTCAGTAATTGGTCACCAATAAATACTCAAAAATACAGGTCGTTTAAAATATGTTTGGCAAATAAATAAAGTTACTGAAACTGAGATTAAAACAGTACTTAATACTGATATTACACATAAAACCTGAAATTTACGTGTTAGGCTGCTAGAAAAAAAAAAAGGCTTTGCCATAGAAAACTCAAAAAATATATACCCCAACAAGGAATAAAATTATGTGCAAGAAAGAAAAAAAGATTTGAATTACTTAGTAAGTACATAGAAAATGGCACACACTCCCTCCCTTGATGCCGGCCATAGGATGCACCAAGGTGAGGTGACCATAGGTAAACTTACATCTAAAACTAACTAAAATTACCTGTTATGTAAAAAGTCACAGAAACACAAGTTTTAATTTAAAAATTATACCTAGTTAGGCATGAGCAAAATATGATGGAGCTGATAAAGGAACAATAACACATCATTCTGAAACATGAGCAGGTTGGTCAGTGGTAGGATAAGGTGATTTGGGGCAAAATTTGGATTTTAACCAAAATATATCGTAAAGAGAATATAAACACGAAGTGACTGATATAACTAACGAGCCTACTTTCCTCAACGTGGTTGCAATTAGTTTTTAAATTAGTTACTAAAAGCTGAGTTGGTAGGTAGGACTTGACTTCTCTTTGAAAGCAATAACATTAGACATGAAACCAGAAACATATGCAACAGTAGTGAGACAATTACAAATACACACAATGACTTGAACCCAGAAAATCTCGTATAATTAGGTGGCATACAATGCACTGATTTATGGAGGTTTGATTCAGAGAATCAACTTCAGATTTAATCAGTCTAAGGTTTCGAATGATAGGGTTTACTAACCCAAAATATTTAGTGCCGTCATTTTGAAAATAAGTGACAAAGCCAATTAAAACATGTAAGATTACATGGCCTACCTTAGCACTACTTATGTGAAGAATTTGGTGGAAACCAGTTGTTAGGTCCCTGAGATATGTTATAAAAATTATTATTTTCTTATTTGATTCTAATGTACAAAATTTCCAAAAAAAAAGAGGCTCTATATACTATGCTACTAATATACTGTCTACATACAAATTTTGGTTGAATTTTGATAAATTTTTTATATATGTAGCAAACTTACCTAAATTATTTTTGACGTCGCCATTTTGAACATCATTGTCTGAGCCGTTTAAATCATGAAAATTTGCATGGACTTTTGTAACATTTATACTGTGCAAAATTTGGCACAAATTAGTTGAAATGTTTCAGTGTAACATTTGGTGGCGATCGGCTGATTGGTCCTTGAGATATGGCATAAAACCTACATCATTTTCATATAGCCATCTTCATAAATGGAGGACAAAAAATAAATGTAGTAGCATATTGAATGATTGTATACTGCCAATATATAAAGTTAAGTTAAAATAGATTACATAACTTCGTATATATAGCACACAAAACTAAAATGATTTTATAGCCGCCATTCTGAAAATATGTCTATCATACTTAAATAAATATATTTATATAGCCTACCACAGTGCAACATCTTCGCCAAATTTTATAAGAATGGGTTGATTTCTTTCGGGTTGCTGAATCGTGTTTAATGTGAGAAGGCAACGAAAGGTTATTTTACAAAATGTTAGTCACAGTGTATGGTTTTGCCAGCGTGCTAAGGTTATACAGGTATCAACCACAGTAATAAAGCAGTGTCGGAATATCATTTAATTCTCTTGACTTTTTCAAGACTTACTTAGTCTATATTCACGAGAGGATTGTACTACGTAATATAGTAGTACTATACAAAATATATATATGATCATATATCATACAAAAAGACTTCCACAGGTGTTAACAAACAGTTCACGTGTATCACAATGATACATTCGTTTAACAATGATGTACAGAGACAGGAAACAAATGCACATCGATTTTGGTTTATGTGACAGTTGTATGCTGGGAATGTTAGCAAATTGAGTGTATAGTGTGAATCTGACTGTGCAGAGTGCTATTAACCGTGTTTCATTGTGATTCATACCGTTTCACGTGTTACATCACATTATTGTGCAAAAGTACAAGTGTTTCTGTGCAATTATGTCCATGTGAAGTGTTACAACATAATAATTGTGCAGAAATAAGAGTGTCTGCGGAATTTCAACAAATTTAATAGATGGAAATGTGTTCTATATGTGCGTTATCTGCAATATCACCAAGGAGATATATATGCTGCTTTCAAGGGTGAGTAGCGTAATAAATTTGGAGTTTTAGCATGGAAAGGGTATATAGTATAGTGAATTATACTGTGTAGTATTGCATGTAAGTGTGGGATTTGAAGAACTTATGTACTTTTGTTGCCAGCCATGCAAAATGTAGCAGACCTAACAAAATTAAACCTAACTTCACACTAGGTGAACCACAGGGGGTGGATGCACCAACACAATCTTACTTATAATGCTTTTTATAACACACTATCTCGTGTCGGCACACTCTTCCACTGTAATCACATATACTGAAGTTAGGTTGAGTTATGTTAGGTCTTCTTGTATTTAACATGGGTAAGGAACCTAAATGAGATGTAATTTACATCACTTTTACATGTTTTATCCCACAATGTCCCTGTTCTTTGTAGCCCTCCCTACTATCGCATTTGGTAGAGTGTAATACGAATATCACAATGCCCTTAGTAAATTTGAGTTCTCTGTAATTAATAAGTAATGTTGATTTATATCATTTTCCATGAAAATTTATTTTGTTTCTGGAAAAATTCCTGTTCTATATAATTACCAATAACAATACAACTCTGATGCTGTCCTATAAAAATAATTAATTAATTTACCACCTTTTAAAGTTGCTAACAGCAATATGTGCGGGGCACTACAAAAAATCAATCAAAACCTACCGTTAATTAGTTTACACAAACATCTACGAATGCCAATAAATTAGATAATTACATTATTCATGGGAGGTAACAGAACCTACATACATGGTAGGATAAAAATATACGATCAATACCCAAAAACGGGTGTGCACTCTCTTACAAGTAAAATGGCTCACAAGCCCATTTGACTGACGCAACACGAGTCGCCCACACACTAAACTGTGTAATCGATCATAATTTTTTAAAAAAGGAATTGCTGTAAAGCTCAATGAACAAAGTGCGGAAATTAGCACACGTTCACGTCCAAACACTTAATTCAAGAGTAACAGAAGCTACCTGCAAAGCCACTACTCTTAACCACAGCAAGCATGAATGTTAAATCCAAGGAAGGGTGAACGCAATATTATGCTGAAATGAATAAATATAAAAGACAGATCCAAAACAGAATTTAGATAAGGGAGAGCAGACACAATCGGCTACATCATATTTACACCTTACCTCTCTCCACTGCCATCAGAGAAGAGGGCCAACACCCATCATCACACACATAAGATAACTAGTAGTTCATTTATGTACACATTAAAAAGTCTAGAGTAAGTGCCAGAGAGCCCCGTTGTCCGCAACCAAGCCCCCGGCCAGTAGACTAACTAGCAGACGACAGTCACTTACAAAGGAGAAAGCAGAGAGTGCAGGAGTGCTATCAGATTGCAAAATGGGAGAAGTGCCACCCCTGTGCGAGCGTTTGCTTGGTGCTGCCATCTGAAAGCTGCCATGATCCTCGAGCAATTTAAGAAGTCTAAGTCCTGTCAATGCGCTTTGTCGCAGCGTAATTAATAATTTGGGCCGGCAATTACCTTCAATTAACCCTCCACCCCCAGTAAAGATGCAACCGGGGAATTAAATGTAGTGAGGGAGCCACAACGGTTCCAGAGTTCCAGTGACCACCCTCATGTGCCCCCTCTACATGCGTTACGCCCCCGTGTGTGCATGTGCATGCAGTGTGAGTGTTGTAGAAAGCCAAACATATTTTTGCATGTGTGTAGTTACTTCAATTTTTGGCTCAGATATAATAATAAAGAAATTATCGTTGTTTCGTAGCCAATCAGGCATGGTTACCCACACCTCTCTTGGGGCGAAAGTGGACTCGCCCAGCTCAAGACACCTGATGCCACCCGACAAACATGCAAAATTTGAGGGTATAAATAATTTTTGTAATCGTTTATTTCAGTATTAATTATGTTTTAAACTCAATGAAACAAGAAACATACTGAGACATAGCTCCGAAACCTTTTAACAATACATTGCATAGCAAATCTAATGCCAACACATTTTTCTTTTCCGTGTAATTTTTTTATTTAAATTAATTAGTAAGTGTCTATATGTCTTATAATTGAGGGTTATGTTGTATGAGTGTAATTGTTCTTTTTGGTATTTGTGTTTTGTATTTTTTTGTGCCTCGCACGTGCTATTGGGCTGAGTTCTCTGTGGGTCTCCGTCATTTTAGTTAGTTGATCAGCATCGCTTGCTGAGGGTAGTCATGCTTCACGTGCCTCTGGGCCTTCATCGTTCGTTGTCTGGTCACCACGTAGTTTACAATAGTTAATTCTATATTATGGTACCTTAAATAACTTCCATCTCAAAGGCGCAGGGACTTTCATCATTAATTGTGTTGTGGCCCGAAATTCTATCAAAGGTTCCAGTCACGAAAAACTGAACTTAAATTGTTTTTCAATCAAGAGAAACGCGACTGGCTGGCACCGATATTGGTTAATCATATATTGTTCCGGAAGGAGGGTCACGTTGTCACAATGACCAAAAACATGTGCTGGGGTCTGTGATAGGATCCGCCAATGGGAGTGCGGCTCACGACCATATATGGTGCAGGGGTATCAAGAGTGTGAGGAGGGGACTTATAGCTCATAAGGCAGAGTTCCCCCATTTGTTATCATATAGAGACTTCCAAATACGGGTGTGGCTAAGACCAATAGGGTCACCCCTGAAAACGTGACTCCCGCAATAGCAGAGTATATATACTGGGTGCCTTGGTGTGTAAAGAGATATTTTGTAAGTAGACTTATTCAGAGACTGTCTCTCCAACAATGTACGTGATTGGTTGTTGTATGATGTAGATTCAAGAACTATAATAAATCAGAAGTCTTGACGTCGCGTGGATATCAATTCTTAGCGTAAGGACACCTACCCACACTCCGCACAAGACTCCCTCTCATTTGGCCTGCGGATTCTCGACCAGAGTATGGAGTTGCTAAGAAAGATACCAGCTGCTGAAATTATGTCCAAGCAACCTCCCATATGCTACAATTGTTCAATCGACCATGTGCCATTTTTAGCCTACTCTCCAAAGAAAAGAAAGGCTTATGAGTTCACTTTTCTGCCTGTGTGTCTTTGTGTGTGTGCATGTGTGTGTACCACTCCTTTCAATTCTTGAATGCTTTAACCGAATTTCACCAAACTTGGTACACACATAATACTTAGTAAGGATGGGCACAGATTGTCTGTTCCCCAAAACTGCGAGGACAAATATTGTCCACGCCTAAAGTACGGAGACACTATTCGCAACCTAGTGATACAGAACTTAGTAACCAAATAGATTACTTGTAAACTTAAATTATAAAATAAAATTGTATCAAAGAGCATTTCTTTCCTAGGGCATATTACATTTTATTTGGGAGGGCATTGCTCCTGCACCCATTGACAAGAGCCGTCCCTGGTAAAATGCGTTATTTGGCTATCCTACTAAACAAAAACAAAATATACCCAAGAAGATGATGTCCAACGAAAATTAAGATGTTTATTCTCAGTTAATTATATTCACTGTTTGTACATGTACTCATAAATATATTTTTTAAGTAAATAATTCCAGTTCTTCTTGAAGTTACCTAATATCAAGCCATAAACAACTACCTTTATGAATGCAAATCGAAATAATTATTGGACAAATGAGTTAAATGATTATGAATCATAATAATGAAACAATATTATACAGTTTTTGAGCCATACACATTATTTTTAATAAATATTGGCACATTATTTGCTTTTAATCATTACAGCTGGAATATACAGGATGAATCTAAAATGAACATCAAAACTGTGAGTATGTATTCAAGACATATAGAGGAGGCAGAAATCTCAATGAACATAGGACCAAAAACACTTTCCTTTATAGCAAGAGCTATTACCGTGTACAAATAACACACACTTGATACCTATTATGTGGAATGCCATATTGTCACGGTACACAAGAAACCATATCATAACCTTAACACCATAATAGTGTAAAATGCACAAACATAGTAAACACTGCAAAACATATGTAAGCATAGCACAGGAAATAGCAGACATCAAAGGTGTCTCCTAACAGGTGCTCAAAATGTTCACTGTGAGCACAGATCAATGCATCTATATGTCATCCCACTACGTGTGTATGGTGTGAGTATACCTCCACATGACAGGGATCCAGTGTCTATCATTGTACATAGTTAGGACTTTAGCATTAAAATGAAGCCTTTTTGGACCTATGTTCAGTGACATTTCTGCATCCTCTACATATCCTGAATATATACCCACAGTTTTGATATGAATTTTTTAAACATACACTATAATCACAGAATAGTGAAGTGAATTAGCCTCTTATATGATGTGCATTAGCCACAAATGCAAGTAAAATGGCATTACTGACCACCAACATGGCACAACATGGTTCACTAATCAGCACTTGGTAACTAACTTGCCAATTAGTAGCAAACCCATTGGGAATCTTTTGCAGCTCGCAATAACCATTAGACAAAAACCCATTTCTATATCTTCTCACAGCCAATCAGTGAATAAACACACCTATATAAAATGAATCACCATGCCACTTCACTTCTGTGTACTTATCTATTGTGATATTATTATAAATTTGAAGGAAATAAGAAAAGAGGCACACCAAAATGATCTCTGTAGATCGTTATAACTCATTTATTCATAATTCAACTTCTATTAACCTGATTAGTAATTCATTTACATTATAAAATTGCTTTTATTCTTCTTCGCCAGTAGTGATGCTATATGATCTCCAACACAATGAAAGAGGCAATGGCAACAGAGAAAGAGAGAGAATTTGCTATAGAATATCAAGATGTAATCATAGATGGTATTCCACAAATTATAATACTGTTGGAGGATTATCGCTTCCAAGTCATGATTAGAACTATAATGTAAACAGTGGAGTGATATGTATAATTGGTGCACAAAGTAGTTAGCTATTGGATATAGGCATCCAAATGTGACCATTGAATCATTTCAGGGAAGCATACAGCTTCAATAAAGTATAATATTAGAAAAGCAATAGTGATTGAAGTGTAAATTCCACTTGAAATATCTGTTTCATAATAAAGGTTTGTAGATGAAGTTTAATGCGACAGTCATACAGGTTATGCAGCAATAACTGCGGTTATGCAGCAATAACACTCAACAAAATTATTCTGCATTTAGAAAAACTTTTTTGTTGCAATCTATTATCAATAGGTTGAAAATAGCTGCTTAGGAGCAAATATTTCCTACTCTGAGACTGCTGATATCAGTGGATTAAATGAAAAGTTTTCAGTTAGTTAGCAACTGCAAGAACAATGCAACTGAGAACTACAAGATGCTTGTTGTTAAATTTGAGGGTGGTGACAAGTGAAGAGGGGAAAACCTAGATCCTACACTTTCAGACCAAACACTGCATGCCTAGATATACAATTAGGACTCTCCTTGCAATACATGACAATGAGCTGTAAGGATATTGTCAAAAAAATTTCAGCAAAAATTGTGAAGAAGGCATGTAAGTGAAGAGAAGGGCAAAAGAATCAAAAACCTAATACAATAAAATGTTTGGAACGTAACACTGGCCTACACATCTATCATTGTACTGTTGTTTGTCCATAGAAGCTATGGTTTTGAAAACTTTTGCTGATAGGGTGATTGGAGATAATGCAATAATGGCAATAAGTGCCTGGACTTAGATAGAAACATGATTATTGCTCTATTGAGGTCCAAAAGGTATTGAGTTTATTTGGAACAAACAGACATAATGAGAGGACAATGTTGCACGTGTCATGGTTAATTCTCCCCTCCAACCACTGCTGCTTACCAGCAGTGAGGAAGTCGCACAACTGGAAAAGGAAGATGAATCCAACTATCAAAGACAGGTTGCCATTGGGGGGATATGATATGGTTTGTATGTGCCTGCTTGATTGTAAGCTCACACCAGTCAGTGGTATAACACTTTTAAGAACATTGGGTATTGTTTTTCCATTTGAATAATGATGACTTCATACTGAATTAGTCCCTTATAGGCATTCATAAGTGTGGAATAAATTAAAAACCATTTAGCAATGTATAAACACATATCATTAATCCACCCAACATAACAGTTTTTGTAGTATGTTATATGCATCAGTATCCAGTGTGTTTCAGGTGATTCAATAAGCAGAGACAGTTTTTTTTTAGCATGAAACCATGTGCTGCAGTGTGTATGATTAACTTAAGCAAATGAGCAGAGATGGAAAAGCTTATTAGGGATTGTTACAATGGGATGGCTTTTATATAAAAAGAATTTTTGTATAAAAGCCATCCAATTAGTGCATTCTCATTGCTGCATACTATAAAAATGAATATATTTTGTTAAAAGGTCTAATTTTACTACTACTTACATTATTAATGTGATATTATAGAGAGAAAATTGTTTAATGTGGAAATTAATCATTAACTTTGCACTGAGTATTGTAATGTTGTATGTGATAAGATGCTGTGAAATTAACAGCTGTAATGCAATTTTTGTAACATTATAAATAAATTCAGAAAATAAATTAAACTCTAATTCAATTCCATTAAGACCTCAATTCTTTCCTGAACATGGCCACCTCCAGGGAGTTGTAAAATTATGTAAGTTTATTTGTAGTCCCTAAGTTAGCACTTTACTATGGCTGCACAACCCTATAGAAGAGTGTTTTTGAGGAGAGTGGATACAATCTTAGAGTGTCTGTTTGCGACCAGCTGGGAATTAAAATTCTGGAAATTAAAATTCTGTAAATGTTGGCAGCACCTGCTTTGGGGTCCAGCAAGTGGATTGTTGGCATTTCCTTCAGAAAAAAAGAATTTATTAAAATTTGTAAATTATTGCAATTTGTTTTGCTAAATAAGAAATAGCCATAATTAATTTTGTATAGTCAGATTATTGTAATGGCCAGGAAACTGAGAGACAACTGGATAAAAGTACAAATTTTATTTATTTCATTTTAAAGCTTGGATCTTTTTTGACTGAGAACTTGATGGAATCATTTTTAGAATTATTGACCTCCTTTCACAGAGTTGCTTCTGCCACACAAACATACAGAGTCACTGAGTTATCACCTGACACCAAATTATGTACTTATACTGAATTGGAAACACAAACTAAAGGGATTTCAGGGTTGCTTGAGAAGATATGAGAACTATGCATGGTATTCATAAGCTGTAGTCACAATAAGCTTAGCTGAAATTTTTTGAAAATGGCCGTACTATAACAGGGTAAAAGGCTTTGATAATCAGACAGTTTTTACTATATAATCAGCAGAAGTCTATTTCAGAACTGAATTTTTGAGAAACTGTGACATTCAATTTTCCAATCTGAGCTCTGCAAGTTTCTGTGGATGTTTGTGAGTAAATTATTGTGATCCTTTCAGATTAGTAGGTTCATGTTCTGTCATTAACCTGTGTCGTCAGAATTGCAAGTTATTAATTGATTTTAATATGTTGGTTCTGCTCGTACATAAGGTTCTAATGACTTAAATAATCCAAGTGTCTAAAATTATGTTTTCTGTAAATTGATTTTGACAAGTTTTATATTTGAAATTATGAAAACATATAATTGTAAATATGTACAACTGCATAAACTTGTGTGTATCCCTGCAATGCATTGGCTATCCCTTAAAAAATTAGAGAGAAATTCCACATTTATCACTTTAACTAAACCTTTGTGGATAAATTTTTTGTTTCTAGTGAAAGTTGGTTGACAAACCCATAACTTTTCTGAGATTAAAAATAATTGTTTGTTGAGTTGTGAGGTTTTGGTTGGCGCTTAACAGCAAGGTCTTGAGCACCAGTGAGGGTGAAATGAGGTGAAGATGGAGCAGCGACAGAATATAAGGGTGGGGAAAAATGGAGTGTCGCGAGAAAACCCACCGGCCATCAACAAATATTTGCCACGTTTCCCATATGCAAAAATCCACGTGATCCCACCAGGAGTTATACTTGGTCAGGAGGCAAATAGTCTGGACTACTACACCACAATTGCCCCCTAACACATAATTAATCAAATTCAACAAATCACAAATTTACATTATATGTCACTGTGATTAATCACTATTTTTAAAAACCAAACCCCATAATCTTAACTATTGCAATCCTCAACAAATTTTCTAAAATGGTACATTTTGGGGAAAGTAGACTAATCACATATACTGGTAACATTTCTGTTCGCACCACTAGGGCCTGGTGACACTAATCATCACAGGTAGATCTCTCGGTAGTTAATAGTGGCAAAAAAAAAGATAGAATTATCTTACCTACATAGTTTCAGATATATATCCTGTTAGATACCTAAAACATTGAAATATTGTAAACATGTCTCTTATCTATTAAATTACCATATACGATAAAATAACATTAGCATTACTAGTGTTCTAAAACTGTAGGGAAATGATTAACAGTTTCTAAGTTTTACTGCATTATAGTTATAGATTCTGGCAACAATACCTTAAAAAATCACGGCTAAAAAAAGTACCACATTATGATGTAGTTTAGAAATTTAAATTTTCAATATAACTGATAAATGCAGCTACTGATTGGCAAAATTAATGCTCATAAATGCATTTGATGTATCATATTGTTACATGTAGCTGTATGGCCTTTGTGCCCTTCCCCTTACCCCATGAACACACTTTTATATCATCAGTGTTCGGAGAAGGGAAGGCATTTTTACGAATAGGCCACTGTAACACTAACACATGCTATGATAAGGCTATCGGGACTGATGTCACTCTAGAACCTGTACAATTGAATTACTTTGGCAGTCACTGTATGAAATTTCTGGTCATCACCCCTTCCCCCCAGCATGATGTAAGGTGTGGAAAAACTTTGGTTCAGGTCAGCTACAGAAGCCATGGCATGCCTCTGTGTCGAGAGTCTGGAATTGTACTGTCATTAGTGCCAGGTGTGTGTGTGTAACCATTGGAACAACGGACGATGCAGTGAAAAGCAAGTGTAGTCTGTGAGCATTGGGAGAGTATAGAGTGAAAATGACTAGCTGGACTATAGGAAAGGGAGACTTGATGCGTGAATGACAGACATTTTGAATTATGTTAATGTATTAACAGTGGACATTTTGAGCATGTACATGTAACTAATAGGTGAGAATTAAATCACTGTAACTAGTACAAAGATAGTGATAATACTTTTAATAATAATATAAATTGGTATTAAATATTCTGCTCACAGATAGCAAGAATTAATGTTAATAGTAGAGACATGTTGTTTAATGTTGTAAATAAAACAGTGTGCATTTTTATAATTTGCAAATAAATTAAATTTAGTACTTTTACTTTTATTATTATTACCATTCCTCATGTCAGATATGCATCAGGCAATTTATAACACTGGTGTCAGAAGTGGTATAGAGGCACTTAATCATAAATTTTTTTATATAAAATTAAGGCATACATTATTAATTAATGATATACATATATAAAATATATTACAATAGCTTGCAAAATAAGGAATGATTTGGTAGAAGAACTGCAGCGAAGGAACAGCTTCCAGCACGGGACGGGAGGGTGTAACACATGCAGCACACCCCCTCCCTTAGCTGTGCCAGTATTGACTCAACAGAATTTCACTTCAGCGTGGGGAAATTCACCAGCAACATTGTGACCATTAGCCAAGCTCACAGCTGCCAGGCAAGACAACGGGGAGACCTCTAATGGGATTGAGAGGCGGCAGCTGGCAGTGTGAGTCTGTACGTGCAAGGCAGCACCACCCTTCCACCCATTCAGGTGGGTTACCCCACCCGCATGTGGCGGAGAGGAGGCAGCCGCAGGATACGTGGTCCACTGACCACGACGAAGATCAGCTGGGCTGCCTACTGCGACATGACAGTGGGTTGATTGACTGGCATACCACCAATGGCATTGTGGAACATTTGTGCTTAAAGTGTGTGCGCCCGTTCATACCTCTGCACCCGTACAGACATGATGAGCCCTCTACTT
>NQII01000002.1:849436-879730 GCA_002778355.1 Clitarchus hookeri
AAGTCAGAGTAAAGAGGTCACTGGGGAAATTAATTCAACAAAGGGGCTGTCGCAGCCCCTTTGTTGCAGACTTCCAGCAACCCCCTTGCGTACCCTCTCTACATATGTTTATGCCCCCATGTGTGCGTGCAATATGAGCGTGGTGAATAACACAACATATTTTTCCAAATGTGTAGACACACTAATTTCACATCAAAGTGCCATTGGGAATAAGTTATTATTGTTCTATGTAAAGCAGGCATGGCAACCCACGCCTCTCCTGGGGCAGAAATGGACTCGCCCAGTGCGTGCTCTCAGCTGCCACCTTTGATTATGCTAAAATAAGAGTGAAGTACATTTTCTCCATTATTTTTATTTAAAGCTCAAATTGTTTTTAATATGTTTTGATCAGCATTGGACTGAGAAAGACAGCAATGAGGCTATTTTGGATTACATTGCTTTATCAGTTTCATGCCAACATATTTTTCTGTCTTATATAATTTACTTATGAAAATAAATCATCAGAAGTTTAAATGTTTTCTTTTTCAGATTAACTGTAATTGTGTCTTTCTTGTAAATGCATTTATTTTTCTGTGTCATTCATGCGCATTTGAGCTGGGTCTTGGCGGGCCTCTGCCATGATAGTTGATTTCACAGTTTGTACTGATCACCACACCGCTTTCAATAATTTAAATCTCTTGTCTGGAACTTAAATTTACCTTTTATTAACCCAGAGACAGCGCCGCCCCTCAGTCCTGTCATTTTTAATGTGCTGGGACCCATAACTTCTAGTAAGATCCATCAGCCACTGGCTATTATCACAGTTTAGACTGCCAATGGGCCAAAGCTGTTGGAAATATGTAAGTGCATTTTTGAAGGATTTCCAGTGAGCAAAACCAGTTTGCAACAAAGCTTGTGTTTTATTTAACTATCGGCGACTTCATGGCCGCATCATTCAAAATGGGTCTTCTACCTACTGTGTTACAGCATCTACCCAATCAGTTCTAACCTACTGTGTTTACGGCAGGTGAGATGGCCGATAACAGTCTCACTCGGTACTTAGTGTCTTATGAGGGGGGCCTACATTCTCATCTAGGCAGGCACACAGGAATCTTACAACAATACGACGTGATGTACATCACAAAGCAAGTGCAGAATCAGCCACATGGGCAGACTGCCCACGACCCAAGAAGAGTCTCTTTGCTCAACCGAGCTGGTGCCTGTATTAATTTTTCCTCTAATAATTTCTACCACCACCCTAACATCTGTTACCATAAATCTAACCGACCTACCTCCTGCTCCTGGGACCTCAATGAGTGTTTGTGAAGAATTGTAAGGAATTATGTTNGGGGGGGGGGGTATTAAAGTTGATTGCCAAAAGGGTGATGTCTGTGATTTGAGTAATTGTTCTGTAAGAAATGTATAGACTTTCTATACATGTCTATGCCTATTTCCTTCTTCCTTTGTCGTCATGTTGTTGCTTACATGTTGAAGCTGTAGTTTTTGCCTGGATGTTTCCCCTAAGCACATTAAGAGTCACAACCAAAAGGTTTCACATCCCGGTGGAAATATAATTACATGTAGCCTGAAAAGGGGATGTTACAATGTTCCTTTACCTTAAATTAAAGTTGGAGGTTTCGTCTGCTGGCTTGTGAACCTCTACATCTTTGCTGAAAAACTAACAACCGACGCTGACAAATGGGCCTGGCGTTAGCAGTGACTGTCGATGGAAGGCCTGCTATCTTCACGCACGTCAAAATTCATACTGCCGGACGCAACAAATGTTGCCCCTAGCGCTGCCATCAGGGTAATCATGTGATTCATGACCTTGCCACGCCTTCATTCGTCTCCCTCCCTTAGCATCGGAGAAGTTGCAAAACATAAGAGAATGAAGACAAAAAAAATACTCTTTTTGGTTCCTGTGCATGCGTCAATTTAAATCAAGAGTTTAGATTGGCTATGATGCCATAAACCACTTGATTATGAAAATTACAATGTTGCGATATTTATTCCCTGGTAGAGAGGGGGGTTTATATTTCTGATGTATAAAATGACCAGGCTGGGGCCGTCTCCAGATATTCGGCTCCCATCTGCGTCATAATGCATTTAAGATAAGTATTGTGTTAAAGAGCCCTTCTGGTTAATGCTAATATGGACAATTTGTGCTCTAAATTTGGTGTTTTGTTATGGAAAATTCTATAGGCATAATTGCATTTTTTTGGTAAAGTATAAAAGTCTTAAATGTGCCATACATTTGAGAAACCTTGTGGCTTTGTATATTATGTAATCACCGTATGGTTTTGTTATGCTCGTGTGAGCAACTTTTCAACGTTTCTTTGTAATATCATGTTTGGGACACAATTTTTATGTACCTATCTATTTATAGAGCTAATTTTGTATAATTTTAGGTCCATTTGTATTTTAAAAAATGAGATTTTAAAAAGTAAATTTTACCTGAAATATTTCTTTATTTTTGAAAGTTATATCTCTGAAATTTTGTACCATAAAAATGCAATTAATGAACTTTTCTTGTTTACTAGGTATTTGAAAGGATTCCTGTGGCCAAGTTTCCCAGATTTTTCCATATGCCTTTAACTTATTATGGTTTTGGATGGATGAGGAGTTTGAGCTGTTTAAGAGAAATAATTGGAATCAATATTTTCTTATAAGTTTTTTCCTACTGCTCAGTTATGGTGGTTGTTGGACTTGGGACGGTCAGGGTGTTGACACTTGCACACATGAGGTGCTGATGACGATCCCTGGGGTCTTAGTTTTACAATTATCTAAGCCCCTCTAAAAGTATAAGTTCATATATGATTTATATTATTAAGAAGATGAGAAAATAAATACCATACCACTTGGAATTACATTTCTTTCAAATATTTGTCATGGTGTGCTTATGTAAACTAGTACAAATAACAAAAGCAAGTTAATAATCATTATTAAAAAGTTGCTTATGAGCAAATTACGTAAAAAAAAAACAAACAAACAAAGAGAACAATTAAAATTTGGCATATGCAAATTAAAGAATATAACTGAATTTGCAAAAGAAGTTGAATGGTTATCAATCCATATCAGTAGCAATAATAAAGTACAAATGTGTTACCAATATAGTTCAGTCATAAACTATGTAGAGAGCTTTTTGCAAGTAATTAAATTTAAAACAACATCAAATGCAAAATCTTCAAGCTTTAATATGCGCAATTACAAAAGTAGGTAGGATTCTGCAATGACTGTAGATAATGAATTTTGCAAAAAATATGGTTTTCAGAGATTTATCCAGCTTCCATTTAAGTGGCAAAGTCAACTGACAAAATACTAAAATACAGGGAACAAAAAACCTGCATTCACATATGGAACAATTGTGAATTCCTCGTAGATCACTATGTTTTGTGTAATTTCAAATAAATGGTTTAGGGGCCATTCCTCTTCGTAGAAAAGACTATAAGAAGGATGCCCTATGTCAGTATGTTGACCAGTGATTTATGCAATAGCTACAGTATCATCCAAAATTGATTAGCATTTTTTAGACATTTGGAGAATTTTATTAACGTATATGACAGTTAAGATTACATGGCATTGTTTCTCTTCAAAAATAAATTTTGGTATTTCCTTCATGGACACTGTTAACAAAATATTTGACAGTTCCCACATGCCAATGTTTTGTTTACATACTGCAGAAGGATACATAATTGGCTCCCTGAAAGTAGATCTTTAGCAGGGCTTCAGAAAATCTTGAAGTTACCATGAATACATTATACCCTTGATTTCCAACAAATCACCTGAAAATGTGCATCAAGATGCTATGAAATCATTTTGGTAATTGTAATATTAACTATATTATAAATAGACCATTGTAAAGATGTGTGTTGTGTAACCCAAAGCACAGATATTAAACATTTGCTAGAGAAAAAACTTCATTGATATCTGTATTCATACTGTCTGCATCAAAATAAATCCAATAATATGTTCAAAATACATTAAATCAAAATACATTTGGTAATATGTGAGAAGTAATCATAAGGGACACCTGTTTTTTGCAAAGCATAAAATAAAAAAATTAGAAACACAGCCGGTTTGAGCAATCAGTTGTGATTGTTTATGCTGAATAAATTATTGGAAAGTTAGATTACATAATTGACAGATTGTTAGAATGACATTCAATAATGCTGAATAAGATGGAACAAAAAATGTAATAGCATCTCTTTAGGCTATTGGAAAAAGTGTTGATTTAAACATATAATTTAAACTGGATGTTGAAATTTTGATATGTCATAAGTAACAAAGGAGGAATTTTAAATTTTTTCTAAATGTTAACATTGGAGTGTGCTAGTACCAGACTATAAATTTAAAAAGAATATGTGTATTTAAATATATGAACAAGAACAGCACTGCTTATAAATTAGACCAATTGAACTGGCACACAGTGTAACTAAATGTTTTGCTAAATTCAACAGCAATTGGTGAACATAACTGAAATCTAAAAGAATGAAAATGTCATTTTAACAAAACTTGCTTTTATGGGGAGTAAATAAATAAAATCATGCTATTTAGTGGAATCTACTTATATTTTAACAGCTTACAAATTATGTAAACAAAGCATATCGAAAAATAAATTTAGCCAGTTTTTATAAGTTACAAGTTCTTTAAATTGTTGCAGTCAAATTCTTAAAATGATGCAAAATGAGGCATGCTAACAACAATTTTTGCATCAATCTTTTGCAGAATAGTTAATTTTATTATTGCATTTTTCATCAGAAGTTTTCTATTTTGTGCCAAATTTTAACCATNACAATTTTTGCATCAATCTTTTGCAGAATAGTTAATTTTATTATTGCATTTTTCATCAGAAGTTTTCTATTTTGTGGTAATCATAATGTTGACACACGCCATTGCTTATACTTTATACATTCATATCAACTGTCACTTTTATATGCACACATGGACTGATCAGTATTTTTTTTTCTCATTGAAATGCCAAATTTTAACCATTTTTTTTCATAAAATAACGTACTTCAATTTAATATTTTGCTGAAGGACAATTAACTGTACAAGTACTATAGACTTTGAAATATTGTATTATATATTAAAAATCACTTAAACATTTAATAAAATTTGACAAAAAGCAGTTGAAAACATACTGAAATTACCTCATCAAAACAGACAAAATCATGGAAATATTTTCACAGAAAATAGGTTTGTGCAGTAATAATGTAAAATCCTTGACTTCTTTTTACATCACCCAGTACAGACAGAATACATACACTGTAAAAAACTTAATACTGTTATCAAGTGTTTGAAATTTACATTTTAATATTTACTACATAATTTTTATTTACACTTACCAAATGCTACAATATAAATTAAACAAACCTTTATGAGAGGCACTCCAGCATTTTCCCTTTCTTCCAAAACAATATTTTCTTTAGAGTCAGATTCTGCAAACCGATACAGACTTGGAAGAGGCAGACGCAAGGGATGTTTCTTTTCTTCATCCAGCAATATGCTATCTAGCGTTCGTTCCAACATACTGGAATAAGAGATATAACAGTATTACGATTGCCACACACACATTTTAAAATCATTAATGGTGAAATATCAAAAAACTATCAACAAATGCACACAATGAAAGCAATAATATTTCAAGCTCAAAAAATATTACAATAAAGCCAAGAATTATTATAACGATTTTGTTAAAAATTTTGGACAATAAAAAATTATAAAAAGTGTTGCAATAGAAATTTTTTAAATCTACTAAAAATACAAAAAGAGAAATGGCTTTGTAATCATTGGGCAATGTATTAAAAGGATACGCAGGAGCTGACCAAAATTCATTTCTTCAACAAACTGAAAATCCACATTTAACTGACAAACAGGCAGCTGTTTCGACATAACAGCAGATAGGCAATTGTTTAACAATGCAGATGACAAGCAAATGTTCAACATACTGTTACTGGCATCAACTGGTAATAAAAGAAAATGTTTAAACAATAATAATATTGTGACTGTGTCACAAAATAATTTCAACACAGTTAAGCTATTTACAATTATTACAAACCATCATCAAAGTAATCATCTGTGAATTTGTTTCCCTATTCTTTGTTTGTTTTTTGTTATCAAATTGGAAAATCTTTTTGTAAATTCATATAATTCATCTCAAACAAAAAATATATATATATTATTATTTATATTTACATTTGTATCACCAATAGACAAATTTTATCTATCGCATCTAAAAACATATTTTCCATTAGTGACATTATTTTATTTTCTGAAACATCTTCCGAGATTAATCCTACAGTCTTTCAGAGGTTTAATCCTGAAACTTTTTCTTTGCATTCTTATAATATTTTATTTGAATATTTTTGTCTTTCAAAATTTGGTGAACTTTAACGTTGCAGTTTTACAGGTTTTATTTTTTATTTTTGGTTTCGGATTATTTGGTTGTGGTGGCGAGTCATAAATATAATTGTCAGATTAAGATTTGGTGGATTATTTAAGCAGAGTGCAGTGTATGTTTGATCATTTCACAAGATTTTGGTGTAAAGGTCAGTCTGAGGTTATTTGTTAATTTGCCCTTAGAGGATACTAAGTATTGCATTTTGTCGATCACGCAAAATTAAAGAAAAGTATCCTGATTTGCTCTCATCTCGCTATGGCTGATTGGATGAGAAGTGTGGCGTGGTCAGCCGACAGCCAATCAGAGCGCAGGTTATTACAGGATGATGATGCTGAAGGATGAGTCAAGCACATTTCTCTTTCAAAAATACCGCCACCACCGCCGAGAATGGACGCGTGTGTGCCGAGAAGTAAAATGATGAAGTGAGTGAAAAGTTTACAGTGCGTGGATAGCACTCGTGGCTTAACTTTTATTTACTTTTTCGGACTGAACAACATTTTTTTTCTACTAAATTATTTCCACCCACGTGCGTAAACACTAGCGTGTGGACAGCCTCGTGTTTGCCTGTTTCATAAATTTTAGATGCAAGCAGTTCTTCTGTAATTGCTGCAAAATATTTTAAGTTTCATCATCAATAATAGAACTAGAGTGATTTTTTTTTTTTTTTTTTTTTGGGAATATGAATGAGTCAATAAAAAATTAGAACAGAATTTAGGCATTCTAATTCAAAATAACTGTTACTAACCTCCATCTGCAAAATTTGCTGAGCTAGCTGGTCCAACTGCATTATTCCCAGCGAGCCATAGTTGGGAAATGTCATTCCAAATAAGGTTAATGTTAGTGCGCATAAAATAACTGAAATGTTACAAACTGTGTTCTGCAAACAATTTCTTTTCTAATGAAGTTGTCATTAGTAATCAAGGATAATTTGAATTTTTCACTGCAATAAGAACCAAAGAAGTAATAAATTTTCTTTGGTTACAAGGTCTATACTTTTTTTTACCAATACTTCGTAATTCACGACTCAAAATATAAGTAGTAGTTCTTGTTTTTTCATCATCAGATTCTAAGATTTTTTTTTTAATTTCTGAAATTTTCTTTAAGTGATTTCAATCTCTTGGTTTGTTTTTCTGATTTATTCAGCCATATAAACAAAAATATACTAACAAAAAATTTATATAATTTTTTCTAAAATTGGTTTTGAAGATATAAAAAATTCTAAGGCAATTTTTTTTTAAATTTACAAGTAGAGTCAAGGAAAATGTTTGGTATGTTTAAATGCTTCGAAGTGAAGTTCATTCATTTTCATTATAAATAGAATGTCATAAATCTTATCATTAATTTGTATTCATTATTAGGGTGTCCATTAATATTTTAAAAAAAATTTTCTAGTACACTTTACAGTATATTAAAAAATTTCCATTACATTTCTCAAAACATTTCTATGAAAATGAACTTACCTAGTATTATTGTGGTATCGAGACATTGCACGACTACACTTCTGTTACAACTTTTTAAAAAATATTTATTGTAGTAAAAATTTTGATAAGTTCTTTTTCCTTCTATTTGATTAACCTTTTTTTTTAAATAAAATTCCTTTATTTCCAAACCCACTCTTTTTTTTTCCTTCTCAGTTTCACTCGTCACTGTCTTTTTCAAATGTTCTCCATATTTTCCACTACATTTCTAATTACAAAGACAACACATTTTGTAATCTTAAAATTGTCTAGGGAATATTTTGCAGTCACAGAATCATACATCATACAAAAATATGTGCCCTAAAAAGTGAAATCCTTAAACCCACCCATAACTTAGTTTATGTACTTTTCCAACAAAATGCAAGAAATATACAAAATTAACTTAGCAAATAGTTTTGTGGGATGAGAACATCGTAAGACTACCTACTGTGATGTGTGTTGCTTCACTTTTTTAATATACTTATTTTAGCTGAAATTTCCATTAGTTCCTTATCCTTGTCCTCAATCATCTTCCTCCTCTTGATTTAAAGTTCCCTTATTTCCAAAGCCACTCTTTTTCCTCTTGCTTTTCTGTCACTTTGTCTCATCTCTGTTTTTCAAGGGCTTCTTTGTATTTTCCACTAGCATTTCTCATTGCAAAGACAACAGATCATGTTATTTCAATATTGTCAAATCCGCTTTTTGTAGTCACAGAATCATAGATGATACGCTGTGCCACTAGCGATTGTTTTTTTCAAGTTTTCCACAAGACATTCTCAATCAACCGAAAAACCTCTTTCAAGATTTCAGTTTCCATGGGACATGATAAGAATGAGTTTAACAAAACTCTTCAGATTTTCATTTTCTGCCTTGTGTTCAAGCACATCCATCCAAAATGCATCCAACTGCTTATCATTTCTGGAATAATTTATCATCTGATTATCAACACTTTCTCTAGAATGCAAGTCAGTATGCTCACGCTGTAGTTAGTCAGCTATATTCCCTTCAATTTGTTATTTGTGACAAGTGTTTCAAGAGCCATTCCTAATCTTGCACTGCCTTCTTCCATTGCAAAAATCTGAGGACTGAGACAAGATACAGATTTTGTAACAGAATATTTTAAAGGTGACTTCTCCATACATTTCTGAACAAATAACTTCAGGCATGTTCTGCAATCATTTTTGAATACAAGGATGTCTTTTTCCGATGTGCTCTTGCATTTCTTAAGAGCTGACTGTGTCGCAAAACTAACATCTGTATTTTTTGCATACATAAGATTTTTCTTCTGCCCAACATCAATTTTCTGGATATCCATGCTCATTACTTCAGATTTAACTATTCTTGCTATAATATTTCATAAAAGAACTGAAAGTGCTTCAAATAAGAATGGAGTCATGGGACTGTGAGTTTGAAATTCTCTCAAAAAAGGTTCAATCTCTTTTGACAGACATTGGAAGAAAGTCAGTTTAGCCAGTAAAAGTTTGTCCTTCAGACAGTTCTGAAACTGCTGCACTTTGGTTCCTTGGGAGTGCCATCAAATGATTTTATAAAATTCTCAACATGAGGAAGAACCTGCAAGTCTCTTGTTACTACACTGTCATTTTCGAGCCACCTAACATTGCAAAATTTAAGTGGGAATACTGAGTTTCCTATGATATGAATATTGTCTCCTTGTAGGGCTGAGGAATCTTTATACAAGTAATACAAAGGCCGATGAAATTCAATCACATTCTACTCCGTGCCCTTGACACTAACTTTATAGGCATTGTGCAATGTGTGCAAGCCCCATGACCCAATGTAAAGCAACTTTGGCCTATTAACCTCGGAGGAGGAAAACTCACTGTTCAAAATTTTTTTAAGTTTTAAATTAACATTGGGCCCATCCATAGACAATTGCAGTATTTTCTGCACGGAAAGGTTTTCAAAGCATCTTTAATGCCTTGGAGGAGACATTCTGCTGTGGTATGCTTAAAAAAAAAGGATGTTAAGTATCTTGTACATACAATGTTTGCATCATCATCCCAAAAACGTACAACCACATCCATTTGCTGACTCTGATCTACCTTGTTACGGGATTCATCAAAACCTACCGTAATCTCACTACTGGCTTTTAACAAATTTTCTAATTCATTCATGAAATATGGTGCTAGACCATAAACAATGGAGTAGGCAATTTTGGTTCTGTGCAGTTGCATGCTGTTTGCTATTTCACATGTTGGAAACATTTTTTTAAACAAAATATAATTTTTTTCTGCTGCATGTAGGGAAGAGTGGTTTAGCACTGTTGAAAGACACCAATATACCTCTGCTTTGGTTATACTGTCTTTAGTTAACATTCTTGGACTGATGTAGAGGCAGATGTAGTTGACCTGGATACAGGTGTAACTGATGAAGTAGATGCATTTGATGTGGCAGATGCAAATGTTGGAGAGGCAGATTTTGATAGAGATTTTTAATCTTGAAACATGTTCTTTTCCTTTGCTGTGTGAAACAACAGCACTTCTTCCTATACCCTCCACTGCGAAACTTTTGCTACACACTTTGCATTTAACTTTATACATATATTAGCATCAGACACTACCCACTTGAACTCTTGCTCCCACTTACAATTTTATTTTATTTTATCTTGTCACAAACAAATCATGATATTAACACAAATCATGATATTAACACAAATCATGATATTAAATTAAAAGCCTATTGATTGAAATGAATAACATCTTTAATGTGACTCTAAGGGGCTTGGGAAGCCAGAAACTTGCCATTGTAATGTAGACCTACATCAACAACAATGGTCGCTACAACAGCTACAACTTCTGGATGATCTACCTGAACTTATCATGAAACTCTCAAGATGCTTGACCTCTCATCAGGGCTGGTTATGAGCATTCTTGGTCTTCAGTGGAATCCAGAAATGGATGTTATCTCTTACCATTTGAGTATTAGCACTGGGGCCCAGCCAAACGCTTTGTCTTGTCTGAGATTGCTTGGATGGCTGGCTGTCTGCTATGATTGTATGGGCAAAAGTTCTGATGAAATGGCTGTGGACCCAAAGATTGAGTTGAGATGAACCACTACCATCACAGAGCAAGGAAAAGTGGAACCAGTTCACTGATGGTTTAGAAAAACTGTAAACCTTCACTAAATCACGTTTCATATGCCCTGATGTGGCCAGTGTAAAACTGAATGGCTTCTTGGATGCTTCCGAGCAAGCTTATGCAACAGTTGTGGATATGAAGAGGGAATGTATGTGTGCATATCATATTGGCCAAATTACAAGTGGCAACACTGAACAAGTGGCTCTCCCTCGACTTGAGTTATGTGGTGCCCACTTATTGGAAAAACTTATGCAATACTGTCATGCCTTTCTAGCTCACCATTTAAATGTTGCCACTCATTCCTGGACTGATTCTAGCATTGTTCTGTCGTGGATAAAAACTCAACCCTACCTGCTAAAAACATATGTTGCAAATTGTGCTGCTCAAGTTCAGAAATAGGTTCCTCCTTAAGCTTGGAAACACATTGCTTCTAGTAAAAACACTGCGGATGGTGCTACTCGTGGCATACTTCCAACATTGTTTCTTGCTCATGATTTGTGGTGGCATGGCCCGAAAGTGTTAGTGTGCTCACCTAAACAATGGCCATTGTCTCGAGTGAATATGGATGCAGATGACATCCCCAAACTAAAATTGTCTCAACTAGTTCTGGTGAACACCCGTGAACCTCCTGAAGAGCTTCCCTTGTTGCAAAAAATATCATCGTGGCCTAAACTTATCCATGTGATGCGGTTCATCAACCACAGTTGGAAGCAACCTCGTGCCAATGGTCCCTTATCCTCTACAGAATTGAAATAAGCAACTGTTCTTGTGTGCAAGGGTGTTCAACATGTATGTTTATATGAAGGCTTGAAATGGCCTTAGGGAGGAAAGCAATGCTCCACCAGACCACAACGTTTGATACAATTTTTGGACCCACATAGTGTGTTCAGGGCGAGCCGTAGTTTGTTACATATAGATATTGAATTTTCTGCTAAGCATCCTATCATCTTACCCTAAACTCATGCTGCTGTTGAAGCTCTGGTAAACCACTACCATTTTAAGTATCTGCATGCGGCACCACAGCTGCTACAGTCTCTTCTGTCCCAACAATTTTAGGTTCTTTCTGCTAGATCGTTGATTCAATCTTGAGTCTTCAAGTGTGTTCGCTGTTACCAGTGTTTGACTAACAACAATCCTCCTCTAATGGGTGATTTGACGGCTGAAGGAGTCACACCTACCGGTGTTTTTGAATGACGGGAGTGGACTACGTAGGGCCAATCACCATGCGTCTCAACAAGTTATGCTGGTGTACAAAACAAAAAATGTATTTATCAATATTTATTTGCTTCTCCACTAAAACTGTTCACATCGATGTTGTGTCTGATCTAACTGCAGACAGTTTCATCGGTCCTCACACGGTTTGTCTCAAGAAGAGGTTTGTGTACCAGTCTGTACTCAAATTGTGGCCCTAATTTTGTGGGTGCCTCATGGCAGATTCATCAGTTTTTCAAGCTGCTTCTGAGATCCTCTTTGCTGGAAAACGTTTCGTTGATACACAGTTGACATTCATTTCCTTCCACCTGCAAGTTCTCACCAGAGCAGTTTATGGGAAGCCCCATTGAAATCTGCTATATACCACCTCAGACGCACAATTAGTGGTCAGATATTGACAATTGAAGAACTCATTACACTTTGCATGAGGTTTGAGGCTGTCCTAATTCGAGACCCTTAACACCAATGTCATCTGACCAATGTGACACTGCAGCTCTTACACCAGGCCACTTTCCAATTGGCAGGCCTCTTGTATCTGTTCCTGAACCATATGAAGATAGTGATAATGTGTCTCTGTGTTTGTCCAGACAGTGGAAAATGGTTTGCACTCTAGCAAACTAACTCAGGACTCCGTGGTACCGAGAATATTTTCAGCAGCTCCATCTACATGGTAAATGGCAAACACAGTAACCAGGCCTCACTGTGGGGGAGTTAATTCTTGTTGGAGAAGATTGTGTGCCACCCCTTAGTTGGCACTTAGCAAGGGTTACCAAATTGCATCCCAGGCAGGACAATACTATATGAGTGGTTGATGTCCTCACCCAAAAGGGATAGTTGTGCATAAGTTGTACAGGTTGCCAACCCAGTGATGGTTGCGGGCTGTGTAATTTTCTATATAGTGACTGTGTTGTGTTGTGTTGTGCTATAAAAAACCTCACTCAATCTCGGCGGGCAGTATGTTTTGTATTTATATGTATAAAATGGTTGTGCATCCATGTGGACATTGTGTGCTAGTGCACGGATTAATACCTATACTGCAAGTAGTCCCTGCCCCAGCCCAAGGATTCTCAGTGTCTCTCAAGATGGCATTGCAGTCAGTCTCACTCATGTGCTCTACACTTCTCGTTAAGTCTCCGGCAGTTATGTGTGCATATTTCTAACACATGTCTTCCCTCGTAGTTAGATGTAAGCAGTAGACAATGTGTTTGATTCTCCCCCAACAAAAGAAGTAACTTGGGGCCAAGTAAGGAGAATGTGGTGGCCAAGTTACAGGACCCATTCGTGCAATCCACCTTCTGGGGAATAATATGTTAGCAACTAGCCAAGCTCTGCATGAAAAGTGAGCAGGAAGGCCATCCTGTTGAAGTCACCACGTAAATCTCAGAGCGAGAGAGACATCTTTGATCAGCAGATATAAAATATTCTCTAGGAAGTATGCATAAGCTGCACCATTCAAGGACCCTTAAAAAAATATGGTCATTGGCACGATGTCCGAGAAGACCTCACCAAGTATTAAGACTCCACATATATTGGTCATCCACTTGGTGTAGCCAACGTGGGTTGATTGCAGACCAGTAATGGAAATTATGTATGTTAACGTCACCATTCCTCTTTAATATGTCCTCATAATTCCACAAAATTATACAATGGAAAGATGGTCTTTGCTCATGTACCAGTTGCAGAAATCAATGTACTTAGGAAAGTCGTTTTCCCCAAGTTCTTGGTACAGCTATACATTGTATGGATGTAAACAATTATCAGGTAGGATTCTCCACACTGTACTTTGGATCAATCCTGAGTAACAGGCAATCTTCCCTGTGGAATCACGAGGATTAACTACCATGGTGGGAATTACATCAACAGATCTCTCGTCTTTCACAGGTTGTCTGATGAGATGACCTTTATTGTGTGTCTGCTGCACTAGCCCAGTTGTGTGCATGCAACATGCAAGACACTGGAAGAAATTGTATTAGCAATAAACGCGCTATGGGTATCTCTCTGCATACAAATAGGCCGCTGCTCTGCAGTTGCAATGACATTCTTCTAGTATTATCAGCATGTCAAATGCTTCTTCGTTTGAAAACGGCATATCATTCAAACATCAACACCACAGACAGACAATTTCTGCCACTGGAACACAAGTAATGGTTGCAATGTACAATGAACGACTGTCTGAATGAACAAACTTTTGATTATCAGTTAACGTGCATGCAAAATTTGCAGTATCTGTAATTTGTAGATGGTTTCTCCGCTTTCTGCATTGTGCTGCCTTATTCACCGCTTTTACTTGGAAACAGTCTACTAATACATACCGAATGGGGCCATGCAGTACGGCACACAGGTCACTACTAGTATCAAAACGAGTCTCACATTCCAACCGGAAATACAGTAATGGCGCACAGTTTAGTTTGTCCAATTTGCATTGGTTGTGCATAAACTATGCATATAAGATAAAACTCTCTTAGTAAATGTTGTTTCCTTTTAGACAATACATCCAAAGATACATATACCATTTGAAATTTAAATGCTCACCCGCTGTACCCCTACTTCTGGTATATTCTGGGGAATGGAATTATTACCAATTGATGCTTCATATAGGGTTAGTAATCAAAGTTTGTTTTGCAAAGCCCTAGTACATAAAAACACATAAATATCTACTACAGAAACTTAAATAGAATACATATGTTTGATGCTAATACGTAACCAAGAAATGCATAATACAGAATTAACACAATATGGTTTCATTAATACCTTTTTGTATTTAGCATGATGAGATCAGCCATCCAGATGTTTTTCTGCTCTAAAGACTTTGCAACCAGCGTTACTGTGGGCTGTACACGTGGAGCTATGTCGAATGCATGTTTCAAGTCTAGAGAAAAAAAAAAGTTATGGTCACAAACAGTCACTCACTCTCACAAACTTAAATTTCAAATATACATTAAATACCAACACTATATACATACTATATATATACTATATATATACATGGGCCTACATGCCCGAATTACATACTAATACACTCATTGTCAAAAATATTGTCACACCAAACAGGAAGTGTCACATTGCATTGCTATTCAGGAGGAAGGCAAAAGTTACCCAGAACAAGAAATTATTACACATTGAGACTGGTATGAGCAATATTTGTTACGCTTACATACATCTCTCAGTATAATGTCTAGGGGACACCACAGTTTGCGAACGTATTCCACCAGATGTCACTGCATGGAGTTGTAGAGGTCCCTAATAGTGTCGTGCAATAATCCATACCATGCAACTTGGATATTCACATGCAGTTTGCTGCAAATTTTGTGGTAGGAGTGGAGTCACAACAGAGCAGCCAATAAATACCCACATGTTATCAACTGAGAATAGGTCTGGCGATGCAGCTAGCCATAACAGAGTATCCATGGCTTTAAGGCATGCCCTTGAAATAGCAGTGGTACGAGGAGTATTTCCTTGTTGGAATAGAGCATTGGTGTGGGCATTCACAAAAGGCAAGGCCACTGGTTGCAGGACCTCATGAACATACCATTGGGGTATAAAAGTGCCCCTGATGAAGACCAACGGTGATCAGGCAACATACAAAACATTAGTCGGGCAGGAACTAGTGTGGAATTCCCTCCCACAGTCAGTGTGACACAACTTGAGATTGAAACGACAAAATGTTATAATGCAAAGTGTGTGTTCTGATTGCATCTCATTTATTCTTAAAGCCCAAGAAAACATCAGCAGCAAAATGTAAATGAGGTACGGATTTTTCTATTTCACTGCAATCCATATTTTTGTCCAATACTCTTGCATTATGTTATCACATCTTCTTAGATAGTTAGGAATTAAAAAAAAAAAAGGTTAACTATAACACATACATTACCGGTTCTTGGTTATAGTTAAACATAGAACCTGTTTAAAATTCATGTCATTACTTTAAAAAAATTTTTTGTTTTTGTTAATTTTTTATTTTCTAATTAATTAATATTGAAAGCATGAAGAATAATAGTATATTTCTAGGCACAGTTAACTGTGGTAAAAATTACTAATGAATTTGTTCATTAATCTTAAAAATATTTTTAAAAAATTACATAACTCAGGTAAGCCCACACTTACATAAACAGATTACAATGTGATAAATGATATAGTATTTTAGCGATGATTTTGTTTCATCCATTCATCCAGCATCTCATGTTTATATTGACTCATTTGATGCATCAAGCTTGACCAGAGAATAAAGACAGGATAAATCAAATACCTTATTTTTGCTTAAGAAAATGAAGTTTATTTCATGAGTCACATAAACCATGAGTAAAATATCCACCCATAGGTTTACAATTCAAAAATTCTGATTTAAGAATTCTGCAGTAATTGCTGATTATGCAAATGGAAACACTACTTCTGTATTTATTATTAACAATTCACATGATAATTTTGAATTCTAGCCTACGAACAATCACAATAAAAGTGTGCTCATACATTCTGTTGATAATTAACTATCTAACATCACATAATAAAACCAGTATTCAGTGACATCTTTATTCAAGGAGAATATTTTCTGGCAAAAACTCTTTTTAGAGTGAATTAAATTCACAAATTATATGTTAGCAAAAATTTTTAATTTTTAAAAATTTTAATGCATGTTTACAACTGTAAATACCATTTTCCGCCAACAACACATACTGCCATGCTATGATTGGCCACTATAACAGTATATTGTAGTGTTTGAAATTTTTGAGTTCTAGATTTGTTGCTGTTCTATGTTGTTTTCTTTGCCGCGACTGAAGGAGTGCGGGACCCGGAAATTTCACGTGTATGTTAAACTGACAATTTGAAGAGGATGTAGGCTGCCTGGGAGTTCAGTGCTTGACTTCCACATATTATGCAGTTTTGGCTGGCATGATACGGCCTCGCATATTATGAAATGTGTGTGGTCGGCTGGGTCCTGGCCAGGTCCTCCGGGTTCACAGACCAGCGTCTTGCAACTCAGCAGTTATGTGACGTGGGCCGTGGGAACAGGCATTGTTGAGAGTTGAAGTAGAGTCGATGACCAGCCACTAGTCAATGCAGATGCTTGGGTGCTGGTCTGAGTCTGGTAGTTGTTTAAGCCTAAGCAGGCCCCTTTGGCTTGGCCTAGGGCGTGGTAAATAATTACAAAAACGAGGAGTTTGGCGCATGATATATAGGTGCAGGCGCAAAAATTGCTGGGAAGAAGTGTAGTAAGCTGTGGATGTGTGATCGGTCCAGCCATTTGAGTGGCCCCCTGCTTGAGGGATAAGATGGGCAGTCCAGGCCAGCAAGGGACATAGAGTAATATAGTAGCTGGTAAATTTAGGATTAATGTAAGTCCCCTTTAGGCAGATGACCAGCCTAGGTTTAAGATATGTAGTTAAGTCTCAAAAGGCTCCATCTGACATTGGCACTCAAGACTACACACACTAGAGATTTGTAATACTCAACTTTATTCATTAATATGTCGGTATTTAATTAATGTTTTGTGCGAGTTATTTGGAAATTGTGAGTTAATTGATTTTAATAATCAATGCTGCGAGCTACGAGTTAAAATATGTTTAGGTTCAGTCTTAAACAATTAAATAGGAATTAAATTTAAAGTTGAGTAGTTTACATTATTTATGGTTTTATACCCCCATAAGTATAAGTTAAGGTTTAAAAGGATGGAATGATAAGTCTAGTAACTAAGCAACTCCCACAAAAACCTCTCAAAGTAAAGGTAAGTAATATGTTATGTTACAATGTCGGTTGCAAATATGCTTATGATTAGGGGAAAGCAGCTTGCATTTGTGACATATATAATTTTGTGGAGGTGCCAGGTATCTAATTTCTGATTATGTAGATCTTTGAATGTTCTACACACGTAAATTTAACCTGGAAATGCATTAATTAATTTGAATTTGTAGGTAATTTATTTGTGTGCCTTGCCGAGAATGGGAAATAGACAGATATGAGTTCAATGTGATAGTGTTTTGAAACTGAAGTTAGTTGTAATGGAGCAAAACTAATAGGGATAATTTTAAAGAGGGATAAGGATGTGTTTATTTTTTGGGTATAATACTAAGTTAATAGATTAACATGTCAATTTATTTATGGTAGTTGAGGCCCATGGAATTATGTTTAGTTTACGTGTTAGGTGTTAAGCTAGAAGTAAGGCAGGGTAACAGAAATAATTTTAAGCAGTTGGAAGGGCTATAACTGTAGCATTTAAGTGCAGTGAATTGCATATTGAAAAGTGTTAATTTTATTTCTACATTATGAATAATTAGCTACGAAGGAATTATACAAGTGCATGTGTTGTGAGATTAGCATTAAAAAACCGGTCGAAAATATACACATGGCATAGAGCCTACGTCTATTTCAAAGAGGTGAAATCCACCTTTGAAAGTGTAGTTAAAGCAGATGTTTTTTGCTAGTAACCACCATAGTAAACCATAAATGCCTGAGTTTCTGTATACTACAGTAATACACGATGAAGTACAATTATACATAAAATTAAGGTTTGTCAGTAGAGTTAAGTTCCAACCTGTATATATGATAGGTGAGTTACAGGTTAATAAAAAGGTACAATTATCTATAGTGAATATATATCTATCTATAGCGAAATGTTCCCTCTTACATGTCGGCCATGACTTCTTTCTCTCTCTTCTCATTTATTACTACTCGAGTCAGGGAAAAAACCTATATCTCTCTCTCTCTCCCCCTCCCCCTCCCTATTGTGCAACCACTCTCNGCCATTGCTGCTTTTTCAACTTAAAAATAAATGAAACCCTACTCCTACAAAAACATTCAGGGCATTGGTCCCCTTGTTGTAACTGACTAGAACACACTGTTTGCATTTAAAACGGACAGAAAGATTCCGCTAGATTCCACTGCAATGATCCAGTGCCTCGTACATAGGCAATACGTCTTACATGCATGTATGGTAACCTGCTGTTCCCACTGAACAGACAATGGTGGAGGACATTTATTACTTACTGTAAACAGCAAATACCATACATTAAAAAGCTTACGATGCTACATACAACAATGTGTTCCTGGCAACAGTTAGTGTGAGATTCCCTAGATGAAATATTGGTATTGTCTACATGCTTGGAACCGTATTGCTGTCGCCGCTGTGTACTGTAAAGACTATTGTTTATGCACCTGGACATGTATCGCTGCAGCTGAAGTTTTATGTAATACGTGCAATTTGTACGAAAGCAGTGGTCCTAGGCAGTTGCGACTAAAGACCCTGTGTGTTACCTAGGTCATACTGTTAAATAAACAAGCATCAAACGTTTACGAATCCTGACGGTTCATATAAAGATCTCACATCACTAACAAATTAGGGACCGAGCGAAGTAGGGTATCAGTAACATGTTAGAATCACATTCTGGATGACACCGGTTTGAATCCTGTTCAGACCATCCAGAATTTGGTTTACTATAGTTTCCCGAAGTAACTCAAGGCAAACGCTGGGAATACAAGTACTATTGCATGAGTACTCAACAGAAGCCACCGCACCATTGGTTGAGTGCTTCATGAGCAATTACTGCATCTGTTCCATGTACAACCTGTGCATGCTGTGGGTCCTGCGGATTATTCTCAATGCATTGAGTTTGCAGCATGGTTTCAGGAACAACGCAGAAAACCCTGACTTTGACAGATACATTATCTTCACTGAAGAGACTTCTTTTCAAACTGAATAGTACACAGAATTATCTAAATATCCACGAGTGGACAGATCTTGATCCTCACATCCCATTCATCCACGGGGATCAACAGCGATTCCATGTCAACGTCTGGACGGATGTAATACATAAAATGTTGGTTGGCCTCTACCTGTTACCACATCATCTAACCGACAAATGTGTACGCTGCATATCTGCGAAAAACTCTGCCGACATTACTCAAAGAGGTCCCGTTACAAACATGAGAGACCATGTGGTTCCAGAACGATGAGACCCCAGCCCACAGTTTGCGACTTGCGCGCGATCGCCTGAATCTTGTATATTCCCTGGACAATGGATAAGCCATGGGCGTCCTGTTCCCTGGCCTCCATGATTCCCTCATGTTAATGCGCAGCCTGGTGTATGAAACCGCAGTGGAATCTGAAGAGTACCTCATCGCTTGCATCATTGCAGCTGCCGGGATTATTTTGGACAATGAGGGTGTTTTCACACGTGTCAGACAATCGTTGGTGCGGCAATGTGAATTGTGCATCAAATGTGGGGGCCCTACCATCTTGCCTTTCCTATAATAGTGTTTGTGATACATGTTTCTACAATAAAACCTATGGAATACCACAGTTTTTGTTGTCAAATGCAATGTGTTACCTGATACATCTTTAATGTGGCATTGCTTTACACTGCTGTACAAATGTTTCAATGTTTAAAGCCAGCACAGTACACAGCAGCACAGAAACAGTCCAAGTGTGTAGGCAATACCAATATCTTTACGTCCTGCATGGAATCACACAGACTGTCGCCACAAACTAACAGTTGTGTATGCTTATTTATGTATGGTACGTGTTGTTTACAGTAGGTGTTAACATTGTCTGCCACCATCAGCTGTGCAGTGGCCATACACGCATGTAGTTAGTATTGCCTACATACTAGGTGATGTATTGCTGAAGCATAATGTAACGGAATCTTTGTGTGCTTTTCAAACGAAAATGGTGGGTCCTAGGCAGTTTCAACAAGGGGGCCATTTTTGTTTTGTAGGTCATACTGCTCAATAACCCAGCATCAAATATTCATAATTCCTGAAGGTAACGAAGTTGCTGGCAATAAGAGAGTGGCCACTCCTGTTATTTCCATAAGAGGGTGGCCACTCCTGTTATTTCCATAACAGGGTGTGTTATTAATGTAAATTTTAAGATCTCAATAATATAAAACAATGTTCCGCGAATTACACTTTCCTCTCACTGGTTTCTGATATTTTGCACAAATACATTCCAAAATCTCCATTTTCTGGGACTTATTTAGCCCTTAATATTTAGTTTAGGTACAAAGTGTCCTAAATATTTGCCACTTGATTTAGCATAAAGAATCACTTCACGAAGTTTGTTGGCCGAATTCAACCCCACCTGTATGTATGTATGTATGTATGTATGTGTGTATGTATGTGTGTGTGTATGTATGTGTGTGTGTGTGTATATATATATAAAGAGAGACATACTCACACCCACACCCACACAAACACAAACACACCACGTGTATCTAAATCATACCAACAAATTTTGATAGATTATACCTGAGGAGGAAATAGAAAGTTTTATATAGGCAAGCCATGGTCCAGGTCAAATAGCAAGAGTGGTAGAGTCTTCCAGTTTGAAAAAAATTATCAATTATTGTCATATTTTGGAAACTGCTTGCAGGACAGGAACAAAGTAATCAGTACTAATAATTTAAACCATAATCTTTAATAAAGTGATTGTCGTGTACATGTAACACATACCCATCATTATAAAAGGGGCTGTTGCCATCCTTATTTCTGCAAAAAAAAGTATGTTACAGGAAAACGTCACAACCTATTTTTAACTAGAGTTTATGAAATGCCCGCAAAATTAACAACATAGATGTATTTTGCAAAAATTGTCTCTCTCGCATTCTCTTTAGTAAAAGTTACATGTTTGATTTCACAGAGAAGTGTTACTACCTGCCAGGTAGGCAACCAGTAATGGCTGACTGCAGGCCACGCCGAAGGGGAATGAGTTTCCCGCAATTGTGTGTGTGGTCTTACATTAGTGAGTTGCACAAACGACAGTTCCTTGGGATTTTCGCACTGTTAGAAGTAAAGAAATCAAGAAAGACATTGAAGTTCTTGCACTACTAGTATAATGTTGTACCATCATAAGCGACTTTACAACAAGAGTTTAAAATGGCGGCCATCAACCTCACTCCAACAATTAATTCATAGTATGAAAGACTGGCGTACCCTTTCGAAAACCCCCCGTGTATCTTGAACCTTGTCACAAGCAGCCATAACTCTGGCCAACAGATCTTCCTCGACTCAATGGGTGTGTCATACACCAGAGCCTTGAGGAACCCCCACATGAAAAAGTATAGCGGATTAAAGTCAGGAGAAAGTGCTGGCCACACAACACGCCCACCTTTTCCAATCCACCGTGCTCAAAATTTCAAGTTTAGGTGATCACATACAGCTCTCGTGGAACGTGGAGGGGCACCAACGTGTTAAAGCTACATACACGTTACTGGATCGTGAGCGGCACATCCTCGAAGATATCTGACAATGTAGATTGCAAGGATTGGCAGTTTATGTGCCCAGTCACTTGTTGAGGCATCAAGTTCACAAAAATTTTGTGTTTGTTGGCTGTGATGGTGGATGCATGAGGATTGGTGTCATCCCACATGTGACCGTTCCTGCTGCTAAAATAACAGTCTCTCGTGAATATCACTTCATCACTAAACAATACAATAGAAGTAATATAAACTACTGTACACTGTTGCAGAAACCGTTGCAAAAAATCACACCAAGGAATGAAATCTGCTGGTCCCAATGCCTGCACTTTTGCACATGGCAGGCATGAAGTAGCTGCTCGTGCATAACACACCATACAGTGAAATGGGACGGACTCATTCCATGTGAAATGGCGCGAGTGCGTGTTGTTGACTGGTTTTCCTCCACAACATTCAGTACATCTTCTTTCACATTTGGTGTACGGATATTCCTCGGGTGACCAAACCCACCTCTGGCTTTAAATGTGCCTGTAATCATGCAATCTCTGAGTGACAGCTGTGAAGGTCTTGTGATGAGGTTACTGCCTTACTGGAAACCTCTCATGGTAAAATTGTACAGCAGCTCGGGCATTACCTTTCAATTCACCGCAAAGCAGAATCATGTCTGCCATTTCTGAGTTTGTATACTTCGCCATATCAACTTTTAATAGAATGCATGCAACGTGCAGCCCTCTCCTCTTTTACGGAGGGGAACTACAGTACTGATAATGAGAGTGGGAGAAAACCATGATGCACACTAATATTCCATGCTTCTTAGAAAGCCTATTAGACCAAACAAGTTACGATTCAGTTCCACCACAAACCACCTGTACATAATGTCCACACACCACTATGGTGCGGCAAGCATATAGCCATTACTAATTGCCTACCTGGCAGGCAGTAACACTTCTCTTAGATATCAAACATGAAAAATTATTACTAGAAAAGGGCGAGAGTTAGACAATTTTTACAAAAGACATTTAGGTTGCTAATTTTTCTGGCATTTCATGATCTCTAGTCAAAAATATGGAATTTTTCCTGTAATATACTTTTTTTTTTTGCAGAAATAAGGGTGGCAACATCACCTTTCAACATGATTAGGGTGGGTTACATGAACACAACATTCACTTTATAAATGATAATGGTTTAAATTATAAGTAATATTTACTTTGTTCTATCCTGTAAGCAGTTTCCTAAATATGTCAATAAAAGATCATTTTATCTTAAACTTTGGAAGAGTCTACCGCTCTTGCTATTTGACCTGAACCAGGGGTTGCCTATCTCAATATTTATATTTCCACCTCAGGAATAACCTATCAAAATTTGTCTGTATAATTTACATCCTTTTTACATATATATATATATATCCAGAATAACAGTTTAAACTCAATTTTTCGACGTCACAATGCTGGAGCTGTACTTATGTAACTGAAGGAACAATTTGAGCAACTTGAATATAAATATAATTGGGGTATTTTGTATGGCTTATTCCAATCATCAAAACAATAAAATAATGTTCTTACTGGCCCTGTGTATGAAATCACAAACACCTCTAAAAAAAAACCGATTTATGTCACTCAGATATTAATGTCTTAGAACTATAGGAATAATTAAAACGCTTTCAATATATTGTACTAACATTTAGGAAGAGTTCTCTTAAGAAAGTTTTATGATATATATATAGAAGAAAAAATATGAGCCCTATGTTTATTAAATCTGAGTGTAATTACATGTATTACTGACTTTACCAGTGACAGTAGCTAGCTGTGAACACAGTTTTTTCAAGTTGAAATTCATTAATACTTGTCATCAATCTACTATGAGTGACAAAAGGCTCTCATCACTGGCAATAATATCCACAAATAATGACATAGATTGCCAGATTGACCTTTCCTCAATTGTGTCCAAATTTGATCAGACCAAGGTTAAAAAAAAGGCTGCATTTTTATAGGACAATAACATTAACACATTATGGTGAATATGTAAATGTGTAATTAATTTTGTGTTATTGATACTGTGTAATGCTAGTCATACAAATTTCTTTAATAAACTTTTTAAAAATATTTATTATTATTATTACACTAATTTAATTAAAAATGAGAAAAAAGAAAATCAACACTTGGAGATAGTGAGGGGGGTGGATTAATTGTCCTCCACTCTGGGTCTCAAATGTTTTAAGGTCGGCCCTGTTCCCATGTGAAAAAATCCGGAAGCAACCCCACCGGGAATCAAACCCAGTTTGCCTTGGTGGCAGGTGTATGATCTAGCTGCTGCACCAGATGTGGTCTCTTCATTTCTTCAATAACATCCCTTCTTTTTTTATTGAAAAAAAAAAGTTATTTAGTTTCAGCCATTTTTTTCTCCATCAAGTATATATTTTTATTTTTGAAAACAATATATTTGACAGAATGAAGAAAAATCACTTTGTTTGAAAAATCATTTATGTTGTCTAAGAGAAAATGTCAGATTTCTGTAATTGAATGCAGATTTGGTTTTTTCTCATCTTTCTGTCTCCAGCTATTTCGTGGACTAATTCCCAATTAAATTTTTAGAAAATGCTACCATAAATTTTTCAACATTAAATAATAGTATTTAAAAAATTTAAGACTTCTTGATTTTGGTTTTAAAAAACTTTGCAATAATCTTTTTTCTTTATGAAAATGGGAAAATTAATGTTAGGCGCTGAATATATATATATTATTTTTTCCTTGAATAAGTTAGGTGAAAGTTGTGCAACAATATTTTTATGTAATATTTTCTCTTCTATTTGATTTTTTATTTTTTATTTTTTAGTGTATTCTTTTGCTGAATTTTGCAAAGAGAGATAGATTTTCTTTATTCAACCTTGACACTATTCTAATTGAATAATCAAATAATTTCTATGAATGTTTTCATAATATTTTAATCCAAATAATTTTGCTAATATCTTCCATGATTCAAAAAATTTCTTTTCTAAATAGTAATGAATTGGGTATTCGTGTATTCTTCTTAGTTTATAATTTGTTGTATTACAACATTTATGAATTCATATTTCGTTTTAAAATTTCCTCATCTGCAAAATTTTTTTCCTGTACGGAACCGTACATCAACTCAAAAATATTTTTGTTTCAGAATTTATTAAAAACTAATTGGTGTACCTACAATCATGTGCTATTGGAAGACTTAATTTTTTGTCTTATTAAGAAAAACATTTCACTACAAATTTTTTTTTTAAGTTGTAGATTTTTGTTTTTTAAAGGAACATTTGGTTTGGTTTGATTATATTTAAATTATGTTATTTCTATTATTTTTAGCAAATTCCAAACAATTATAAGCTAAACCATCACAATTCTGAGAAAATTAGTAAAAACACCAATTTTTTTTTTCAATTGTATATTCAGTTCATTTTTAATTGTTTTGAACTTTCCTTTTGTGCAATTCTGTTCCTTAGTATTTCTTCCACATTTTATTTTTGTTTGATTTTTGGTAATAAATTTTGGCTCAATTTCTTGAACATTCTTTGTTATTTTCCATGTATTCTTAGTGATACTCATCCAATCATTTTTTACAATTAAATTGTTGTTTTTCAATGACATTACTTTCAAAATAAATATTAAAAGAGCTTCTCTTCATACTTTGCACATGTCTTGTCCAATTAGATAGAACGAAAAATGTTTTTAGTGTTTATATTGGCATTTAGGGGTTAAAAATTTGGTGATTTTTACGAAAATGGCTGATATTTTGAATTTTTTGGGGGTCTTTGGGTGTTCTTTTTGCAGTTAATTTGTATGAACAAAACTGCTGATACGAGACTGAATTCTGCTCAAATATGCAGAAATGTCAAAAACCAATAATACGAACACTAGTTTTAGCAGGATTTTAACTGCACTGGAATCAGTAAGTGTTCACTACTTGTGGTCTACTCAGAATAAATATACTGAAAGAAGTTCTGTCATTTCTTGAAACCAACCTTATGGGTAACCCTAAATTAGAAAATTTTGCAGTAAAGTGATTTCATTTTCAGGACGTAAAACCTCCGGAAATAGTATTTTAATTTATATAGAATATAGCTAGGCTGATTCCCCTCCCTTCATGACTCTTAGAGTGAAGCCCATTTTATTGGTGTAGTAAAGTTTACTGATAAGTTTTATCCAAATTTAGCTGAAAAGGCAGCCTCCTTGAATTTGTTATGCAAAAAGGCAATAAAAATTAATTGGAAAAAGAACAGCAAAATGTCTTGGTCAATTATTTTTCAATCTCTCATTTAACAAATAAATGCTACTAGTTTGGCTGTTCATACAGAACTTTCTCAAGAAGTGGATTGTTTCCTGAACCCATATATTTTGCGTTTCAGAGTTTAATCTCACCAGAAAAACATAATCTACTATTTGTGAACTTTCTTGCTCGAAAGTTGTGTTTCATATAGAAAAGTTTTCCACAGTATCTTAAACATGCAAAATGTTTGCTAAAAACCAAAAATCAGTACTTACCACTGCTTTTCGCTCACTCTCATCAACTGCAGAAAACATGCCACTAGGTAATTGTCAACTCATTGTTTAAAAGCAAATTTGAACCACTAGTTTGAATGCAGAAATCCTTTGCTGGCGAACCTAGTGGCATTTCAAACAACTTGGCCTAAACTCTGTCGCATCAGTTCACAGATTTTTCCAAAGAGGCGCTACCATCAACGTGCTTTCTCCCCTCCAGTTTTCTTTTATTTTTTTCTTCTCTTTTGTGTTCTCTCACAAGTGATCCATGGAGCAGGTCGCAACATACTGTTGCCAGATGAAAATGGTACATAAAACCAGTTTCATGAATGTGCGCATGTTTCCCATTTGTTTTAGCAATGCTGAAGTTTCATAAAGTTATAAATAGATCTATAAAATGGACAAAATGATTAAGGGTGATGCATTCTCTACATAAAGGTGGAGAAGCTAGTGTACAAAAAACTGCTCAAAAATGGTACAAGATATACAAGGTGAACATTCATCTGAAGTACTGGAAGACACCTGCCAATAGTGAGCGTGTGAATGCATGTGTGTGTGTGTCTGTATCTTTACATGTGTGTCAGTGTATGACTAAGTATGCATGTGTGTGTATGAATTTATATGTATGTATGCATGGATGTGTGTATGTATATATGTTTGTACATTAGATGTAAATATTCGTAAATACACATTGAAATACATACAACGTGATTCACAAGGAGTTACCGCCACTCATAGGGCCTATTCCTCACATAATTTGGAGCACAATATGTCATATAAATGTGGGTCTTATTCCCAATATTTACAGAGGAATTCGAAACATTTGAAAAATTATGAATAAACTAATAACCCTTTCAGAAGTAAATAGGACCGTATTGTTTACAGTTGAGCATCACGCATCACAACTGCATCTAACAAGCTTACAAAAGATGATTAAAAATGTTTCGTTCTACTTCCATGCACTTCACCGCACGCATATGAACCCCATGTGTTACTCTACGTAGCTGCACATGGCTGTCTTTGATTTCTGTAGTGGCATGCATGATGCGTGCAAGTAATTCCTCACGTGTTTGTGCAGTCCTTTGGTAAGCAATATTCTAGATACATCCCCATGTGCAATAATCTAGTGGTGATAGATCTGGCAATCAAGGAAGCCAGGGGTGAAAACCGCCTTGTCATATCCATCTCTCAGGGAAATGCACATTTAAGTGTTCAACCACAGCACGGTGGAAGTGAGGAGGTACAACATCATGCTCGAACAACATACAACGTCTCACTGCTAACGGAATATCCTCAAGTAACAGCGGCAGTTCTCCTGGTAAAAATTGCAGATACACCACACCAGTCAAGCATCCTAGGAAAATGAATGGCCCAATCAGCTGATCGTGTAGGACACCACACCACACATTGATGCTAAAACGGTGTTGAGAACTCCTTTCCACTGTAGGGTGGGTATCCTGATCGTTGAATTACTCTGTAAATATTGGGAATATGACCCACATTTGTATGACAAATTTTGCTCCGAATGATGTAAGGAATAAGCCCAGCCCTGTGAGTGGCGGTAACTCCTTGTGAATCATAAAGACATGAATTACATTGTTCTGTACTATTTAATATTGTGTACAACTACTACATTAGAAACTCAACAATATTTTAATTTTAATATCCACCTTTATATTTATTCTGCAGCTTAACAACACCAACTAGTGATATAGACTTTATTGCAGACATGAATATATTAACACAAACCATAATATTTTGAAAAATGCTTCACATTCTTACTTCAGAAATTTTGTCCTGAATAAACCAAAGCTTACATTTCTTTATGTGATATTCTTAATTTCAGGAGGACAATTATCTAAAGATTATTTAATGCCTGAAATAACAAAAAGAATTTGTTTCATAAAAATTATATATTCTGCTTGGAAAATTGGTTACATAGCCGTACACTGTGTATAAATTTATATGAGCAGCTGCAGAGGTCCCTAGCAACATAATACTTTGAAAAAGTGGTTTCATACTAACTTGTCGCTACTAGGCCACCTGAGTTATACAGTATGGTGGTTAGTAGTTTATTTAGTTAAATTATATTGGTGCAGACTAAGGGCACCTGTGGTTGTGGCGTTAGGGGTAAACAAATACTCGTATTCTCCGTTATTTAACACACCAGTATTTATTTGTCTGAAGGTAACATAGGTATTTACACACACTTGCGAGACTGAGCCCCCCCTGCAAGTCGTAGGCCTGAAGGGCTGGTGGGCTGAATACTATGCGTCGGAGGAGGTTGTTGAAGGGAGACGTTTCTCTACTTATCTGCGACGGCGGCTTTTGGTGAGTTGTCTTCGTTGGTAGTGAGACCTGGTGAGTTGGGTGGCCCATTTTCAGGCCCTCAGACTGCCTCTCGTGGGCGTGCTGTACTCAGCTGGCTTCTTCCTGCGACTTTGACTGACTCTCTCTGAGTCCGGGATGGGTTTCCGGGACTTGTACTTTATCTGCAACCTCGGCTGGCGTTACTTGTAGGAGAGCGCGTCACCTCGTCCTGCGACTCACGTTTCTGACTTCCCCACCTCGGAAACTACCACTACGTTTTTGGAAATGAACTCATAAGTTCTCGGCACTTTTACTGGGTTTGTCTTGAGAATTTACACATGAAGTTTCGGTGGTTCCTGGGTTCTCTCCTCGGTGACGTCACAATTGTCTTACTGATTGACTGACTGCTTGCCTCGTCGCCATCCGGTGCACGACTACGTCTTCTCTGGGAATGGTGCCTCTCGGACTGGAGTTTCCACTCGTCTCCGGGAATTTACTCATATTCTCAGCACTGTTCTCTTCTCGAGGAATGGCGCCTCTCGCACTGGGGCTGCCACTCGTTCCCGGGAATGTACTCATATTCTTGGCCCTGTTCTCGTCACACAACTAATTACTCCCGTTTTGGCTTCTCCCGTTTCGGCTGCATCTATCTCGTCTCACGGCTCTACCGCCGAACTACTCCCGTCTCGGCTGGCGATAATTGCTCCCGACAACTGACTGCGAACAACTGATTGTACATTACTGCCTGGGCCGGGTCCGAACTCCGGCCTGCCTGGTGATACGACTGCCTCTCGCACTAACTGCCTCCTCCGCCTCGCATCGTGGCTGAACAACTCATTGTGAACAACTGATTACCACTGATCGCCTGGGCCGGGTCCGAACTCCGGCCCAGTGATACGACTGCCTATGGCCTAACTGCCTTCTCTGTCTCGCATCGCGGCTGCCGAACAACTCCTCATCAACAACTGATTACCACTGATCACGAACCTTGGCTGCTCCTGAATAATTTAACCCGTCTCCCGCTGCGTTTAAGTTGGCTGTCAGCAGTTTCTCGAGAGAAAAATCGGAAAATCCCTTGTGTACCTCGCATGTTTTTTTTTGTAGGATTTCGTGTCTTGTCAGCTGCTTGGGCACTCAAACTATGATATA
>NQII01000002.1:879764-895830 GCA_002778355.1 Clitarchus hookeri
GGTGCTGCAGTCATCTTCCGAGGATTCCTGGGAACTGTGTCTGCGTTAATTCTCGTAGGGGGCTCCCCTGTTTCCTTCACTGAGGGCTTATCATCAGCTATTTCTCAGGACTTTCCCTCTTTCACTCGAATTCGGTTCTTCCCCGCGTGCCCTTATACGTCGGGACATCCACGGGGTTATTCCTCCCAGGGCTATGGTGGTTGTTATAAAGAATTTGCTCAAAATTTGTTTAATTACTTACTTTTTTAATTTTCTTCAATTTTACAACATTTATTTTCACGCTGAATAGGTACACCCAGGAAAAGAAACTCCTGGAAGTGAACTGTATTAATAATTTTTTTTTTAAAAGTTACAAGAAAAGGCTGCCAATGAAAATATAAAGCAAGTTTTTTCATAGTGAAGATTCATATAAAAATATATATTAACTACATCATATGTAAACAAATATTAAAATGAATTTGAAAAATAGATTTATGAAAATAATTTAAAATCCTGGTTTTGAACATTAGTAGGAGAACTATGAAGACTGCAAAGGTTTAGAAGAAATTCAATAATGTCAAATTTCATTAAAAAAAATTTTTTTAATAAGCATATGTTAGAGGTATTTTACATTTTTATACACAATGCAACAGTTCTTAAATAATTTCCATTTAAAACAACTAGAAGTGGTAATATTCACTCGATTCTTCATCTTTGACCTAGCCTCTGAATACTTAAACTTGTGGATGCGGTTTGCACCAGCTTTGTGTAAAATAAAATGGCGGAGTGCTGAGTTGATTAGCACTATGTTTTAAAATTAGACTTTATTTTATATTGCTGCATGACCCTTGTAAATAAATCTGCAATGTTGAAGTTCAAGGGTCACTGATACAATATTTTCAGGGTAATTCCACATTTGTTCCAGATAAATCTAAGTTATGAACAGCAGAAGTCCACATATCTAGCGCAGCAGTGTATAACTGTCATTACAATCTAAATATATAACTGTATTTATTCAAAGGGCCAAATTTTTTATCAATGTTTTATTTGTACTCAAAGTACTTCATAATCAAATCATCAGTTACTGAACAATGCCCTAGCTACCATTTTTGATACTCTTGTACACATTTTATTTTGCAGTGATCTATCTGGGGTTTCAAAGCATGCAACTCCACCCATATCATGTAAAGTTAAAAAAAATTATTCACCAAAGGACATATTTTAAAAAGTTACTAGTGGTTAGATTAAAACCTCAAACAATTGTCCTTTGGGAAGATTTCGAAATGAGGTACGTGGAAATAACACATGGTGAAACAGTTATATTACCTTAAATATGATTAAACAGTACACACAAATTAAATAGTAATTTCTATTTAGTGATGACAAACTTCCACCTCTTGTTATAGAAAAAGATATCATGACTCCAGCAACAGATCCTAAGCTTTGTTCACCGGATAACGAATTTATAGCTGAACAATAATTTAGTAGATTTTTTGTAAGTCTCACTTTAAAAAGTCATAAGAAGTGTAAGTATAAGTAGAAACTCTACCATTTCATGTTATAAAACAGCACCAAGCTAAACTCTAAAGTCCTCTACAAACTCAACTTGTTCATTGACTACCGCCACAGGCAAAACTAATCCTCCTGTTTCACGTGGCCACATACAATGAAACCACTAGTGTGATGAGTGTTTACTATTGGTACAGATTCCTGCAGGGCGTGTCGTATGGGCGGAAATCCAATGAGACTCATGAAACTAGCATACACTTGTTTGCAGTTTACTTTGACACCGAATTATACCGCAAAATGATGGGGTCTTTTACTATAATTTAATGTGACTAATTTTTTAAAAGTGAATTATGTAAGACAATAAATATTAGGCAAATTAAAATGCAAAATTAAATTCAAAAATGTTTTATTAGACAAAACTAGGTTCAATAGTTATGAATTCAGAAACAAAATACCAAATAGAAAAAAGAAACTTCCTGCAAAGCTGACATACAATATTCTTCACAATCACATATTTATTTTAATACTCATTCACCACAACTGCACTCGGAAGAACATGCAGGAAGCAAACCATGTGAAACTTCTAGAAAAGTCATAATTATTTCAAGACATACAAAGATGCCTGGATGTAGTAGTAAACAAGACTGGCAGGCTGTTGCAAAATACTACTACGAATTCAGCTGAAAATTTGATGTCTTTGGTGTGCAAATTTGTTAGAGGAAAGAGAGTATATTTTTCAAGAAGTCACTCTTGTCAACGTTGTTGTATTGGAGCAGCCCACACTCAGTCAGATGGTCCAAGTTATATGTTAAGCACTTCGAAGACAATGTATAAAAGAAATCCTGGCCAAACAACACAGAGAGTTGTTATGCAGAGAGAAAAACCATGGGCAGCAAAACGGCTTATCCACCTGGAAGGTGATGAGAAAATAGAACCTAAAACAAGGAAGAGGAAAGCACACCATAGTCCATGATAGTGAGTACGGACCACAAGCAGCAAAATTCAATATTACGGATAGTGAAATGGAGCAAAAGATACAATGCAGTTTATAAAAACTTCAAGATAAAGTTTCAGATGAAGAAAAATGTTTAAACTATAAAAAGCACAAGTAACGCAGCATGATAATCCCTTGTGGATAGAAGTATGACATCATCGCTTAAAAGTCCTATACACCACCTCTAAAGACAGCATTTTGGTACTTTTTTTTTTTTGCTTCTAGCAAATGTAAAGACCCACATTCATGTTTGATAATTTTTGTAGGAAGAACAATGTATGACTCTTTGTTACTATCTTTTAAAATCACATTTTCTATTTTAAATTTCAGAGAAAAAATCCTTAAATACAGTTTTCTGAAAAGAAATTTGTTAATATTGCATTGCTTCAAATAATGGTGGTAACAAAGAAAAAAGAATTCTGAGCAAGATGGTGTGATAAAAACCCCTATAGTCACCACTGTAACTTCTCATAATATTAATTAATAAATACGTATTTTTGAGTCAGTGAGGCGCTGCACTCTGTAGGACGCTCCTTCATAATGGCCGCTAGGAGCACGAAGTGGGGTAAGCGGCAGTAGCAGACAACGGAGTGGTTATCTGGTTCATTCGTCATATCTGATGGACGCTTCTGATAAGCAAATAAGGTCTGCTAATGAGACAGCTGTCATTTCGCTCCTGTTTCCCTTACATCCCCTTGCAATCAAATTATCTGAGTAGAACCCCTACGATACTCATTTTAAAACATGCTATGATTCATCTGATAATTTGTGACTTTCCTGGCATATCTTACACAGAAATGCAATCACCCCTGAAACTATCCGAAATACAAGCAAGTTGTTCCAACTGGTCAACTATGAAAAGTGGGGATGACAGTTGCAAAGAATTTATCTTGAACAAGAGAGATCAAACCTCAGAGTATGAGTACCCAACAAAGTATCTAGCAATGCTTCAGATATAGAAATGCTGGAGAGGAATCAAGTTAACCAAATGAAATGGATAAAAAATCATTCAATTAAGCTCATTTGAAGTGGCATACTGGTTTTTAAAACCAATTATAATTGGTTGAGCACATAAAAAAACCAGTATTTTAGATTATAACATATACTTAAATTAAAAAGATGCACTTGGTAGGATTTACTCTGTGTCTTTAAGTCAGGACTTTATTGGCATTTCAGCACTGTCGGAGCTGATTACGAGAAAACAACCAAGGGTGAAAAAACTACAGATATAAATATTTTAATAAAATAATTAAATACACAATAGTAAAATTGTAATACTTATACAGAAATTAAAACCATATTTCCAGAAAAACTCTACAATAAATTAGCAAAAATAGCAATGCAATAATCTGCAGATTAAATTTCCACTAATAAATAAATACCCACAAAATATACAGAAGGACAAATGGCAACAAGAACTTTTAATATAAGCCAGAAAACCAATCTTTCATTTCTATAAGAGTAACCTAGCTGTCAATTCATAAAATACACACAAACCAATAGTATTAAAAATTCATGGAAAGAATATTAACACAAAAGACAAAAATAAACGAAAGAGCAATATTTGTAGGGATCAAGAAAAATTATTCAGTCGAAAACAAACATAATACAAACAAAGCAAACATGAAAACAAAACAAAAGATGAGAATCAGCCAGAGTAAAACTCCACAATTCATAGGTAGCAAGACGTTTCGGAATCAGACATCTGCTCCCGTCTTCTGGTGGTGTTATACATTTTTTATGCTTCTTGTTGTGGGCTCTTGTTGCCCTTTTCATTGTGGCGTATGTATTTCGTAATTATATTAAGTAAAAATTGGGATGCATTTTTACGCAAATATTGCATATTTATTTTTGCCTAACATTTTGCAGTTTTTATTGGTGGAAATGTTTCCAATTGTTGTATATTTATTGAACTTATATTATTACGTATTTGAGTTTAACGAAGTTGAAAAATTTTTGTACGTCATTTTTACCCTCTGTTTTTTTACTCGTAAATAGCTTAAGCAATGGCGAAACTCCCAACAGATTTCTGAGTTTAATTAAACTACACCATTGGAGGGGGAAAAAAAACTCTGAGTATGTATAGGTATATGAAGTAAATGTGTGTGTATATATATATAGGATGAAACTGAACTCTACCGACAAACTTCACAGGTGATTCTTCATCAAAAGATAGGTTGTATATATATATATATATATATGACATATAGCCTAAGTCTATTCTGCAGGGATGAAAACTGCCCTTGAAATTGTAGTTAAAGTAGATGTTTTTTTGCTAGTAACACAGCAAGAATGAAAAATTATTGCCTGAGTTTCTGGCTACTGCATTACTAACGATGAAGTAGAAAGCAAAAAATTTGGGCTCTAGTAACAACCCCCATCCACAAAAAGCAAGGGGTTCGCAGCACGTTTATGCAAATAAAAATGTAACTGTATCATTTTGTTTGTTGTTTACTGTGGATTTGTAATCTATCGTACACTGCGAACAAAAATTTCATTAAGTATTTTTAAGCTAAATGCCGCGGTTTTCGAAAAATTAATTTATGCCGATGAAGGTCACGCGGGGTGGAGATGAAGCAATGGCAAAATTACATGGTGGTCAAATAGGTGTGCCACTAAAAAAAAATCCACTGGCCAATGGTAAGATCTGCCATGTTTCCAAATATGAATAATCATGTGGACCCCGCACGGAATATAGTTTGATTCGCAGTGGTGGGAGATTAGCAATCTGGCCATTGCGCCAACACGGACCCTACTTGCATATCATCGATAGTTTGTGGTGGTAGGTATGGATAACACATGAAACACAACTTGTTCCAACATTACATGGTGCCATTTAAAACAGCAACATCATGCACCAACAGTAAATTATGTGTTGCTATGTGCCTGACATTGAGATTCATTGTCAGAACATTATGAATTAATTTCTTGAAAACAGTGGTATTTATATTTATAACACCACAAACTGTAGAATTCAAATCCACAAGAAAACAACAAAGTGATACAGCTATATTTTCATTTGTACAAATGTACTGCCAACCCCTCATTTTTCATGGATGGGGGTTGAGATCAGAGGCCATATTTTTGTCCTTCTACTTTGTCGTTTAATAATGCAGTAGCCAGAAACTCAGAAATGTATCATTCATTCTAGCTGTGTTTTAAAAAATTTCTGCTTCAACTACACATTCAAGGGTGGTTTTCACCCCTTCGGAATAGACTTAAGCTACATGTCGTGTATATGTTTTCAACCTATTTTTTGATAAGGAATCACCTGTTGAAGTGTGTCAGTAAAGTTCAGTTCCACCCTGTGTGTGTCTGTATTTGTATGTATGTATGTATGTATGTATGTCTATATATGTGTGTATATATATACATACACACATACACACACACATACATATGAGTATGTGTTTCGAGCTCATATTAATAACCTCATAATTTTTTCTGCAAATGTTATTTTATTTTATAACCTAAATTCTTTTTTGGGTTCTTATAAATAATGTCTGTTCAAATAATTAAATTGTGGTAAAGGAAGAGTTGAATTCTGCAATGAATGTAACTGTAAAATAAAATACTATACTACATAATTATTTAGATTATATTTTATGTCCACTAAATTTGTTATGTAGGTACTGTAGGTCCTGGAATAGGACATAGGATACTTTTTATCCCAGAAAATTGTACGGCTCCTGTGGAATAACAACAAAACGTAATTCTGCAACAGCTGGGAACGTGACCGAAAGATTTTTTTCCCTCTGGTGTTAGAGTTTATCAGGCCGCCCAAGGACCTCTGAAATGGCTTAACGACTGCTATCAATTGATAACAACCGGGACAGAATATTTAACGTGCCCTCCGAAGCCCGAAAGCGCTCAGATCTTACGCCGCTAAACGGTCACCCATTCAAATGTGTGCCGCTGGGAACGTTGCTTAACTTTGGTGATCACTTAAGATCCCTCAGCCAAGCGCAAAAAGTAGTACCTAGGTACACTTATTTCTAAAGCTACAACTTGAAACTCACATTTTGATTTTCATACATTGAAAGTGGAAATGTGGTAACTACTCGATAGTTGCACAGATACACTCCAAAAACAGTACCCTACTTCTAGGCTATCGGATAAAAAATATTTCCTTCCTTTTGGGGTTCCACAATCAGTCAAAACCCTAGGTAAACATTGCATAATTTTGTAATTCTGTTTTCACCTAAATGAATTGGCTTTTCCCAATTTATTTATTAGTGTATCACTGTAAAACTTAATTGTAGCCGGGCTGGTTCACTAGTGTTAAATAAATAGGAATTAATTTGCATTAATATTACCAACATTAACTTAGTGCCAGGATGTATGTTCTAAGGTGTGTAATAATCAATAAAGAACATGTTCCAAAGAACAATGTATTTATAATTTAACTAATGTTATTTATATGAGCATCATTTTTTCTTTCACTTGACAGTATCCACCTATTCATTAAAATTTATTTTTATTTTATGAATGGTTACATTGTCGAAGTACTGACTCTTATTTGGCTAAAATCTGCAGTTTTGATAATAAATAAAATCAAGTTCGAAAAATATGAAGATAAAGCCGGTTGAAAAAACTGCAAAAAAGCAAAGCAATATCATACGTAATTGAGAGTTGTTAGCATTATATAACTACTTCTTGTTTTGTCTAGTCGCTTAGAGTCCAGATCAGAGTAAAGATAATAATTATTATTTTCATAGATGATGTTAAAACAATTAAGTAGTACTAGACTGTGTTAAAGATTGAAATAGAGTAGAGCACCCCTTAACCGGAATTCCCATTATCCGGAACTAATTTTCCAAAAAAATTCAAACGTCGCAAAGTTGTGCCATAACTTTCCCGCGCTCGCAAGAGGTCAAGAGTTGCTCACACCAGACTGTACATGCACGTTAGCTGGTAAACAAGCTGCAGCACAATGGAGAGAGAGCCGGCCAAGTGGCACAGCTACAGATATGCTGCATAATGACACAAGTGACAGTGACTAATGGCAATGTGCGACACATCCCGTTGGTTTTAGTGGTGTGACTTTCAGAATTTAGTGTTCTAACGTGTTAGTATACATGTACCGTATTTTGGCGTGTATAGACCGCACCAGAAGTTTTTGATGAAAAATTAGGGATAATTAATATTTCAAGTATATGCCGCACTGAATTTTTGTATTCCCGTAAATATTGCCGGGCCTCGTCGTGCTAGTGCGGCAACAGCAAACTAATAAATTTGCAGTTGAATGTTATCGTTGCTGCGCTGCCTGGCCTCCGCCTGCTGAAAAGTAGCAACAGCGCAGTATTCTGCGTAAATAAAACTTTTGTATTTATGTCAAAATGCCTCAACACTGCGTTTAAATTGTGGAACATGTGCGCTGTGCGTAGCCTGCCTGCTCGGCCGGCTGTTGCCGGGCAGGCAATGGTATGGTGCATGTATGCGTGCGGCGCCACACACACAGCTACTGCTGGCTGTCTCATTCCACCAGTGAGAGAGAGAGAGAGAGAGAGAGAGAGAGAGAGAGAGAGAGAGAGAGAGAGAGNGTGGTTGAAAGGAAGAGGACGCCAAGCGTGAGCATGAAAGAAAAAAGAGAAAGAAGTGCGCAAGCGGAATGGCGGCTTGAGGTGATACAGAGCAGAACAGTCGAGGACAGGCAGTCTAAAGCATGCTGCGACCCATATGCGTTTAAACACATGTGATGAGCTATTCATTTCTTATATTTTTTTGACTTCCTTAGAAACTAAATTAAAACATTAAGGCGTATTGTTTGTTGACAAATTTCTGAATATGGTTTAGGGGGAAACCATTCTTTATGCCAATATCTCGTAAATAACCAGCACCCCACTTTTTGTAGTTTTTTTTTGTAAAAATGTCCGGCCTATACATGCCGAAATACGGTGCTTTATGAACTTGGTCTATAATACGTCAGCCCCGCTCGTAACATGATATCCAGATCTCGCTTACTCACGCACACACACGCGCAAAGAGATAAGAATCCCCGCTAGAAGGTTGAGAATGAAGGTCATTAACGCAGCGCCGGGAGTTTTATGACTCACATTTCATAAACAGTACGCAGTGTTTTTTTAATAGTTTTGTAACTTTAAGGATAAAACTAATAATTTACACTCATCGATTTCTTAAGTTAAAATTATGTGCCACATATACACGAGTTCAGACTAAAAATGTGCTACATTTCACACCCTCATTTCTCTTAACCTGAATTTTCCCACAACCGGAATAGCCCAACCGGAATAGCCCTTCCCCCGACGATTCCGGTTGAGGGGTGCTCTACTGTATATAGAAAAATCCAGGCAGATCACCCCACATGACCCATATTCAAAAAATTTTCTCCTTTTCTAAACACTTCGACAAAGAAATAATTTGCATATTTTACCATATTTCAGTAAATTAATTACTTATATTTTTACATCATTCCTGGGAAATTTAAGGCGTCCATTTGTAGTATGTATTTCTGTACAAACTAGCATGTTAAGAAGCATATTTTCTTAGTACCGGCAGTTCATTGCCCTTGTGCTCCCTCCACACGAGATATCATCATTTAAATTTCTGTATATTATTTTTAAAAATGGTTAGTGCATGCCAAAATACTTATCTGTCGAATGCTTCGACTTTCAATGAGAATCATACTCATTTCTCATGTAGTAATAGTGCCACTAGTTCGATCCTGTACAATTTATCGAAGACAATCTTATTGCAGAATTAGTTAATATCAGCACCAGGTGTTATACATGTTGGCATCATGCAAAAGCATTTTGCTTTGACTGGTAGATTAATTTGCTTAAATTCAAATTAATTTATAAATAATTTTGTGTATAGACATTAATACCTATGAAAACATTAATTTGTGTAGTTTCTGAAAAGATACAATTATTCATAAACTGATTCCTTACTATTTAAATTTTTATCTATAACATAACAGTCACAACTAACAATATTTTTACAAATTTGTGTACAAATTAAAAAATCCATTTAAATTTGTACTATTTTTATTATTATGTTCTAAAAAAAACCAGGTGGCTGCCTTGTAACATATCCATTGTTAAATGCAAGCCAACTGTGGCTGTGACCCCAAATAGGTTAGCAATTCTGAGCAACAAACTATTATCATCACTGAATGGTTTCTGAAGCTCTAGAAACATTTTCATCTTTGGTTTTTACACAGAAACTCAATAAAAATTATTGTTGTCACACGTTCAAAAATATTGCAAATTGAAAATTACACTAATAAGCTATTAAATTTGCTTGCATTAAAAATAATTACTATAAATTTAAAAAAAAGCAATTGTCTGTTTTTTAGCTATATAATTATTGTTATGATTTTTTTTTAACCTTCTTATGTTTTCAATAAAAATAAAAACTTCATTGTACTGAAATATTATACTGTAGGTTGGCTGCATCAGAGCCATGAAAAATATTAAAATTTATTAAATGCACATACATGCAATTGTTTTAAATACTTATGAAATAAAACACAAATTCTATCAACAAATAAACATTATTCTTTCCCGCATAAAGAAGAGTTCACACAAATGAGATGAAAGGATGCTTGCTGTTGCTAGGTGGAAATGGCTGCCCTATCCAAGGAACCGACATGGCATCACCAGCTAGCCTTAAAAATTTATAGGGTGATGTGAGATAAGATTGGGGTGGAGAAAAAGGAATGAAGTGGTGGGAGGAACAGGGGTACAAAGAGATGTACCAGCTGCTATATACATGGCCTGCCATGTCACATTTCCCAAATTTTAAAAATCAAACTCGGAGCCACCATGGATTGAACCACGTTGGGAGGAATGCATGAAATAGCATGGATACAAATCTCTAGCACTGTGTATAAAAAAAAGATAATAATTACAAAAATTTTTTAAGCCATGAGTAATTCCATTGTCATGCTATAAATTACATGAATACACAAGGTCAATAAATGGATTTTTGACACACAACACTTAGTCAATGTAATTACCTCTGTTAAATTATAATAATATGGCACTGTCTATAAAAACATTTTCTAATTTATCAAAATCTAGGTGATAGAATTAAAACATTTAAGTATATTATAGCATGGTACCAAAGGATTTGTGAAGTAAAGCTGTTTTAACTAAAGACTCATAAATCACTTCTCTTACAAACCTTTAACACCATAACAATGTTATTTTTGCATTATGTGTTCTGGTTATCACCATTACTTAAACCTATTTTGATACAACAAATTATTCTTCAGTGCATGCACTGAATAAAAATATTAAATTAAAAAAAGTTACAAAAATTTGTAGGAACAATTTATTTCACACACATTAAGTACAAAATTCTGATTACCATAAAACATTCACACAAGAAAAATTTGTGTTTGGCATTTTTACTTTTATGCAACAGCATATTAAGCTTTGTCATCTCAAAAAAGTTAATTCCATAAGGATCTAAATAACTAACCTTCAGTGTCTTCACGGTCTAGTATCTCCACTTTTCGAATAAAGAACTTTTCTTTCATACGGTATTCTCCACTTGTATGTCCAGTCACAGATACTGAACCACGTTTGTTGTTCAGCTTGCAGAGCACCACTAGACCATCAAACAGAAACACTCGCCTTTCTGTAAGTCGTCTGCCACTTCCAACTTTTCCAAGAATATCTTCTGTACATGGCAACGACACAATAATGAAAAATACAATTATAAATATAAGTACCATTCAAAAGTTTTATTTACAACAATAATAATTACATTAAATCCTTAATTTTCAACAGCCTGCCATCTAAGGGACATAATTCTTAGTACAAAAAATAATGCTCCATGAACTTCAAACACTTTATAAAACTATTATCACTACAACATCAGAAAGTGGTGCAAGTATACAGATTAAATCATATTATCAGCAAAAAGAGATATTTTTTCTGATGGCTTGCAAGCCTTTACAATAAGGACACTGGAATATTGCCTTTTCCAGCAAGCAAAGTTTGTAATTCCAAAAAGACACTGGGCTAATACCATTTACCTTAAATATAACCTAAATGTTATAATCAATTTTTACCAATAACACAACAGTGCTATTTTCCCAGACATTTAGTTTGATAAGACACAGCCACCTATTTCCGTATGACAGTGAATAGATTACCAAAAAGATGGTACGGTGACTTCTCATCATAAAGAGAATTGTGGCTGTATGTGAGAGCAAAGGTTTTTCCTACACAATTAACTAACCCACGTAATTTATGGAACTGGTGTTCTGATTAAACATCTTTCTATTATTGCCATAACTTTACCTGGAGTCAATATAAAATCCTTCCAAAATTTTAATATGCTTCCTTTCATGTCTGCTCCGAGATTTACTCAATTACTGAGATAGCGATATAAACTTTGGTTTTAAATAGAAATATATTCATTTCTCTCAATACCATAACATCTTATTAAGCAACGAGTTCAGTAATGTGGTTATTTTGAAAATCCTCCAAGCATTTTTTGAGATGATGATGTATTCATAGGTGTATGTATTTGAGTGTAGTTTAGGGGGGAGGAGGGTATATGTTGCGTCATCTGCTGGGAGATGATGCCCAGCGGATAGTTCCTACACATACTTCGGTGCACAGATTGAGCGGAACAAACTAAGGCATAAACGTGGTCCATACATTGCAAAATACGATGAACTGCAAGGTTTTGATGCTTTTGTTGCATTGGTGATGATTAAGAAACAGACAAGATTGCTCTGTGAATTAATTGTAATCAAGCTATAAACATCAAATTAAACACATGTTTTATTTGTCTGTAACATCAATAACAACACCAATAAACCACTACATTATCAGTGAAGTCAACTTTTTCATGAGAAAAAATTTTGATGTGAGATTCTCTTTTCGACGTAACTCGTGCAGAAAATTAGGCCAGCTTATGATATTCTGAATAGCTGTTCCAATTTTCAGTTGTGTTTGCTTGGAGGGATAAGCATAAATTTTGTTATATCTTTACAAAACATTAATACATCTTTATTTAAATAAATGCATAAGATTTTAAGCCTTTGTTATATATTTCAATTTATATTTTACAACAGCAAAAAAAAACGAAACCCGTATTCAAACGATTTAAATATTATTATGTTTACTTCTGGTAAATAAATATATATTACATTGCTTTGAAGCACTACTGTGATCTCGGATCGAGATTTCAAACGACCATATTCGGTGGTTTGAAATGAAGTTCATCTCGATTTACAGTCATGCTCTGAACTTGAATGGTGTAACAGTATTCTGTGTTGTTCTTAGATAAAGTTTAGACATGATCTTGGATCAAGAGATGAACTTCCATGGTGCAACAGGACCAGCATACATTGATCTGAAGGGATAAATATGCTACAATTGTTAGAAAATTCCCCATTATCACCCATACTTTTACTATTAATGTTAAAGTCTACTGCCTCAATGTAAATAATATTGTCGTGAAAATTTTTTATGTTAAATTTTTCTGGCCCCTTTTGCTTTTTTGTTAGGATGCAACCCACCTCTTGCTGGAATTATGACACGTCTGTACGTATTTGTCAGCACTGTGAAATGTTCTGGCTAATAGGTGCAGGAAGTTTGAAGCACCACATGTAATTTTATGGATGGGAATCAGCGTACTGGGTTTACATGTGTGAACAGCTGTCTTGAAACATATGTTTTTGTGCTGACATTAGCACGCTTTGCCTAGTTGGGAGGGGTGACACAAGTCCTAGAGTCATTGGTGGGTGAGGGTGAGGGTGAGGGTGAAGAGATTTAAGTGGCTTTTAACATTGAGGTTTTGAGAGCCAATGATGGTGATCGAGGTGAGTACGGAGCAGCGCCAGAATGAAAAGATGGCAGAAAAAGGAAATACCTGAGAAAACCTGCTGACCAGCGGCATTGTCAGACACGATTCCCACAGATAGCACTAAATTAGATATTTTTTTTTGTTTTGAAAATTATTCAGTAAAATTCACACTACCACTTTACTTAAAACAGATAAAACATAACAGCCTCTTGTTTTATGTCCACTACCTTCTTCAGAATATTGGTATCAAAAATAAAATAAAAAAGTGCTGGTAAAGTGTTCCCAGTCAAACAAAAAATTGCAGCAGGAATTATGTAATGCATTAAACGAGGTTATACAGTAAAAAGTTATAGGCTTACAAAATATCCACACAAACTTTCCTTACATCTCATCAAAATGTCACAAAATGAGAGCCAATCACAAATAGTGTTTCATCTCAATCCTAGTTCCAAACTAAAATGAGGAGATCTACGATCAGAACTCGGCAAGACACACTGGTGCAAAATTTGTACATTGAACCTCAGATTGAACTGAAGATCATGTTTGAACCAAGAACTTCGGATCTCAGTTCAGGGCAGTTAATGGTGCAACCGGGCATTACAGGATTGTCCATTCCAGCACCCAACTCTTTTTTTTTCTGTCTCTTTTCAAAACCTAAATTTTTACAATGAGCTATGAGAATGCTCTGATTGTTTTGGTCTCAGTTATTTAGTATGTTAGCTTATGACTAATACATTCTTTGCTCTTTCAATCACTGGTATTCCAGCACACATAATTTCACATTGATATGTCTCTTTAATGTCAATCTATGTCCTTCCACTTCAGCATGTCAGTATACATTGTTATTCAGCTCAAATGTTCATCCCAAATATCTTCCAAATCACTGAAGGTCTTAAAATTTTTATGTAGAATTTGTAAAAGGCACTGTGGGGCTCATAAGACACTGTCTATATATGTTCTTTCATAACACTGTGTGTTTAGGCTCTACATATCTGTAAATGCTTCAAATTCTTTTTGGTTAATGGCACAAAGAATCTACAAAGTGCTTTTTGGCAGGCACACATTACATCCTTACAATCTTCATTCCACAATGGGACATCAACGTTATGATGTAAAGACTTCAGGTTGGCAGTCACTGCAACCAACAAAATAACTTTTTAAAATTCTCCACTAATATATTTACACAAAAACCCTCATTGGTGGTGTACAAGGATGCCACATTACTAGCCCATTCTGTTTACTTAATCATTTATCATAGTCGTAAGGGTATATCATCATATAATTCAACATCCAAAAATAAGATAGTGGTAATTACCACAGATATAACTATACAGGATTATTCAGCTAAGATGTTCACCTCAAATATCTTCAAAACCGCTGAAGTTATTGAAAAATTTTCATTTTGTATTCCTAAAGGGCACTATGGGGCTCATACGACACTGTCTATGTCTGTTCCGAGATATAATTACGTACTGAGATATTGATATTGTTACAATTTTTTCAGTCAGTCGGATAAACCAAGTTAATTTAGGGACGGGGGTCTTAATTAACTGAAAAGTTAATTGTAATTTCATAAATTTGATTTACAATAACTACAAACAAAATTCTCTCGACTCAACATCTTACAATAAATTTATATCACTTGCTGTTTACAATTAATTACTTCAATCAATACAATTTACAATTATCTCAAAGAAATTAATGTAATTAAATAACTAAAAATCAGTCCCAATAAACAGTGTATAAAACCCAATTATAAGATTTTACAAATTATATATCCATATTTGACAGTTCCAATATTTACAATAAAGTCAGTATCACATGTTATTCAGACCCACCTCAGTTTATTTCAGGACCCACCAGTCCGGTTCTAGAGTTCTCCGAGCGCCCTCATGCACAGTAGCCATCACTCGTCGTGTTTCACACCCTCTCATCCATTCCCACCACATATACCTCGTGAGAAGTTCAAATGGGAAAGTGAGTAACCACCAAACGAATGCACTACAGAGGGCGGAAGGAGGGGAAAAGGATGAAGAAGATGGTAACAACGTAGCAGCATGGGATGACGGCCCCAGGAGGGCAGGAAACGAAGATGCTGATGAGTCACAATTATGAGGATTCACCTACTACTCCCTGGCAAGTGACCACGATGACACTAGGACAGCACAGCAAAACTATTCAACATGCCGAAGGGGGGCGGGGGCTGGAGCCGCCATTCCACAGCTTCGCAGCCGATGAGCAGCAACCAGGGGCATGCAGGTGCCTGCTTGACCCCACCATTCCAGAAGGAGTGACCAATGATGGGCTCAAGATTGAAGACCTCGGGGTTGGTGGGCTTGACCCAGGTCATAGGTGAAGGAGCTCAGAGAGGACACCAAGGAAACCTGTACCCCACAACTGGATGGGTATGTACATGATGCCTCCTTGGCCGACGCTACCTACACAGTGGGTGGTCGACGAACTGGAGTAACCCCTCCCACAGTGGCCACAGAGACCATGGAAGCACAGGTGGCACTGCAAATTGGCAGAATTAGACACAAGGGGTGGCACCACCCATCACCAAGGCAGCAGGGCCAGCCATAGAGAAGAGGATGTATGACCTGCACCGTAGACGACCACCCACGGATGGTGTGATAAGCGCCAGACCGAGTGAACCATGACACCAGGTAATCAAACAGCTCAAGGTTTAAACACAGTCAAACCTTCCCAACCAGAGTCATCAGCCACTCCAAGGGGAACTATGACCCAACAACGCAGCAGACTTTGGTAGATCGCAAGAATTGGTCTCTAAAC
>NQII01000002.1:895842-941756 GCA_002778355.1 Clitarchus hookeri
TCATCATACCTCCTCCCCAGATATCAGTCCAGTCTTTGTGAACATCCAGCAGCACCTGAAGAATTACCTTTAAGCATGTGAAATGGCGAGGCTAGGGAGAACTGCGCAAGGGGTTAAGTCAGAACAAAGAAGGGGGGTCACATTTAAATGTGCAGCTGTAAGGTGATGTCACAAATAGTTACCGCAGTACACAAGATCGATATTATGTCCCATACTCTCCAACCCATCGACAGCAAGGTAATTTTCAGAACTATGATTAACACCACAGAAGGATGATTGGTTTTAATAATAATTTTGGCATAATTACTGTTGTTTTACTGTTTCAATATTATTTGTGTTTGAAGGGTTTTGTGTAATGATTGGAGGGATACTTCCCGAAGTTGCCTTCTAGCCACCATGTTTTCAGTCACTAAGTAGTCATGGTGAAGAACAGACGTGCATCACATGGGGGCCTACATCTTTTGAGAGTTCAAATTAATTTGTAGAGCTGTCCTTTTTTTTTTTTACCAGAACCTTTTTTCTTTGCCCCCACGAGTGGTTTCACCTTACATGGATTCATTTAGTTTCATTTGGTCTGTGCCGATGTGACCCCAGCCGACCACGTGTTTAAGACTTTCAGGGCCAAACAACACTGATTGTCTGATCTAGATGCATGCTTGTCAGCGATACTTGCACGGGACTTCATCTTAGCGTAATTCCAAGGGGCCAGTGTAAACTGATAACATAAACGTGTATTTGAGCTACAAACATCACTATTTAATTAATTATTTATTTATTTATTAATTATATCACATATTTTATTTATCCATGCCTAGGTCATGATTTATTGTATATGACTACATCAGGTCATTAAAATTTGTATTGAAATGATGCTCAATGCTCTGTAAGTACAGAATGTGATTTAAAAATCACCTTGATATGATCTTTGTAGTACAGGTTATGAAAAGAGACTGCTTTGTGTTGCAGATGTGTCACGATGGGATGGTGCGTGTGGTGGCAGTGACTGGAATGCAGACACTGTGAAGACTGATGGCCTTGATGAGAACACAAAATCTCAAGGTTGTGCATGGACTGCTGTGCCAGTATATCAGCTGATGTATACTTTTGCAGGCACTTGTGCTTAAATGAATGCATAAGGACATTTCTGCTTAAGTATTAGTGTTAGCATCAAGTTCCTTGTTTGTAAAAGTTGCACGAATCAGCGCAATGTGATTCTGTTTTGTTTCCTCTTCTTCACTGGTCATTAACAAGGGGGAAGAGCCTGATACTTAATGGTTTTAACAAGGGGATCCGACTCCCTTTAGTATTAGAATGATGGGCAAGGAAGCAGCATGACAGCTGTGACTCGTTATAAACAGGCAAACCTCTAGAGCATGGGTCACGCACGCGGACAGAGGTCATGGGTTCACCGCCATAGACTGACCTCTGTGCTTCAGTGAATATGAAGAATAACTAATCATGAATCATATGTTCTGGCCGGAATGTTACTGTACCTTTCTTACTTATGCACAAAACTAATACACTGAAGAGCCAAAAGAAACTGGTACACCTGCCTAATATCATGTAGGGCCCCCGCAAGCACGCAGAATATCTGCGAGGTAATATCTGGAGGTATGCAAGAGGCAATTCAAACCATGAATCCTGCAGGGCAGTTCACAAATCCATAGGAGTGCGAGGCGGTGGAGATCTCTTCCGAACAGCACGTTGCAAGGCATCCCAGATATGCTCAATAATGTTCATGTCTGGTTATTTAGGTGGCCAATGGAAGTGTCTAAAGTCAGAAGAGTGTTCCTGGAGCCACTCTGTAGCAACTCTCGACGTGTGGGGTGTCGCATTGTCCTGCTGGAATTGTCCACGTCCGTCAGAATGCACAATCGACATGAATGGGTGGAGGTGATCGGACAGGATGCTTACGTATCTGTCACCTGTCCGAGTCTTATCTAGACGTATCAGGGGTCCCATTTCACACCAAATGCACACGCCCCATACCATGACAGAGCTTCAAATAGCTTGAACAGTCCTCTGTTGACATGTAGGGTCCATGGATTCATGAGGATGTCTCCATATCCGTACACGTCCATCCGCCCGATACAATTGGAAACGAGACTCGTAAGAGCAGGCAATGTGTTTCCAGTCATCAACAGTCCAATGGCTGTGTTGGCGGACCCACGCGAGGCGTAAAGCTTTGTGTCGTGCTGTCAACAACGGTACACGAATGGGCCTTCGGCTCCGAAAGCCCATATCAATGATGGTCTGTTGAATAGTTCGCATGCTGGCACTTGTTGATATCCCAGCATTGAAATCTGTGCCAATATCAGAAAGGGTTGTATGTCTGTCACGTTAAATGATTCTCGTCAGTCGTTGTTTGTCCCGTTCGTTCACAATCTTTTTTTGGCCGCAGCGATGTTGAAGATTTTATGTATTACCGGATTCCCGATATTCACGGTACACTTGTGAAATGTTATTGCTACCTTGGAGATGCTATGTCCGATCTCTCGTGCGCCGACTATAACACCACGTTCAAACTCACTTAAATCTTGATAACCTGCCATTGTAGCAGCGGTAACCGATCTAGCAACTTTGCCAGATGCTTCTTGTCTTATATAGGCACTGCCGACCGCATCGCGTTACTCTGATTGGTTCCATACCTCTGTTATTTGCATACGCACGCCTATACCAGTTTTTTTTGGCTCTCCAGTGTATATCTATGAAAATATGTACATGATTTTAACTTACCATTATATTCTGTATCTATGGCAATCAATGAATGTGCTAATGCATAAACTTTTTGTCCTACATTTTTGAAGATTGTAAAATGAAAAAATTTAGGTTTTATGCCCTATCTCTAGGACCAATCAACCGATTCCTGCCAAAATTTTACGAAAGTAGTAATAGAGTAGGGTACGTGCAGTAACATGATTGAGGTGCAGAAGGCATTTTTTAATGGTGTTTACATAAAATAATTTATATTAATATGCCATATCTATAAAACAATTCAACAACATTCAACCAAATTTTATATGCTAACAGTATTCATTAGAGGCATCAGTTATGCATACAAAGATCATTTTTACTGACAAGATAGTGTGAGGTGAGTAAATAGAATATTTTGTCACATCACTAAAACAATTCAACTAATTATCACCATATTTTGCATACCATTATTCCTAGAGAAGGCCATGTAAAATTACATGATTTATATGGTATGAGACATTGATTTTCAAATTGGCAGCCATATTAATTATATTGATAATATTGTCATGTATAGTATATTAAACTATTCAACCAAATTTGACCAATCTTTGTATACTGAGATTATCTATTAAAAGCAGTGTATACAGAACCTCTTTTTTTTAAAGACAATTTTGTAAGATAGCACCAATTAAGAAAATAAGGTTTTTATGGCATATCTCGCGATCAATACACCTGTTTCCGTCAAATGTTTACACAATTAGCGCTACGATAGGCCATGTAAACTTATGTGTTTTAAGTTGCTCAGAGACTTATTTTCTAATTAGTGGAAGTGTAAATATTTCAGATAAGTGAACCCTATCATTCAAAACAATAGACTGATAACATCTGAACTTGATGCTCTAAATCATACCCCAGTGATGCAGTTGATTGTATGCTAGCTTAATTTTACTAGGTTTTCAGAGTTCAAATCCTGGTTAAGCATGTATGTATTTGTATTTGTCTCGGTACTGTTGCAAATGTTTCTGGTTTCATATCTAATGATATTGTCTTCAACTAGAAATCAACGCCTACCTACTATTTAAGCTTTTAAAATTTTCATTGAAAAATGTTTGCACCCAATTAGAGGAAAGTAGACTCATTAGTTAAATCAGTAACTTCTTGTTTTATTTGCAGCAATTACATTTCATGAAGAATTTGTGTAGATAATTATTTCCGAGCTGTTCCAGCTTTGTGTGATTTCATTTTTTATATTATACTTCCCCATCTGAACAAATAAGATCAGTCTTATTCACCAATGTACGAATTATGCCTGCTATAGTGCAGTGCAAATATAGGAACTCCTATAGGCCCTTTATAAATTTTACGTATGAAACTGAATGAAATCAAACCCTCCCCTCCTTAGATGTACTTGTATACAGAAATAACAATATACTCAACCTCACAGTATATATCCAGAGGTAGAAAATGGTCAGTAAAATAAAAGTAATTTTTTTTACCACTGCCATTCTTTGCCATTTTTTTAAAAATAAACTGGTCAGTTACACGAGAATAATTTTTGTTGTTGAATTGGATGTCCTCATAATTTGGAAACCACCTTGCAATATGACAGATGTGTCCAATGTACATAATTTTTTCTTTCTCCTTACTTTATGGCTTTATATAGTTCATACTTTTAAGTAATAGCTCAACGATGAAATAATTTATATAACTGTATCACCTGAGAGCATTATTTTTTCTTCTTCAAGCTCAACTGTGGTTAGTGTGTTCGGCAATTGCCTTCCAAACCCAGCATTTGTTGGCTGAGTTCAACTCTTGGACATTTATACTCGTACATAGTGTCTGTAGTGGACTCAGTGCAAAGTGGCAGGCATTCTAAGGGTTTTGTTTTCCTTCCACATAATTCCAGTTTTGCTACATATTTCAAGCTAACTCATCAATTATTAAAAAAAAACTATTCTGCTAAAAATTGATTTTGAAAAATGACTCTAGGTAGAATGCCACAATTAAAAAATTATCACTGATAACAAGGTGCATTAGTCTAACAATTCAACTGCAAAAACCTAAAGACACACATCCTGATTTTTTTTCCGCATCATCTTTTGTCAATTGTGTAATTGTTTTTTTCAAATTTTATGTCTCACCTCAAAAAGGTGATAAATTCTATGTCTCAAAATGTTGTGAATTCTTGTTATGTCTGTTTTATATTTATGTCCACTTTGGGGTTTTTGTATTTGTACTGAATTGACTTGTGAAGGTTTATGTTGTGGTCTCAGTTGCATTTTTCTGCCCAGGAAGTTTGGGTTGATTTTCACACCTGTATTGACATTTTTTCCTGATGTCCTTTGATGTCTTCTCTACTTATTGTTATATTTTTGCTATGGTTGCCATTTTGCTGTCTTTATTTTGACTTTTTAAATTTAAAATCTTTGTAATCATTGATAAGATTATAAATTATTTGTGGGTTTTCACTAGAGATGAAACGAATAGTAATTTTGCCGGATACCGGATATTCGGCTGGGTCACAAGCCGGATGGCCGGATATCCGGCGGCCGAATATTCGGCAGGTCTGAGTGTGATTTCTTCTTAGAAGAAATATTCATGTCGCAACATGTTTGTTTTCCGACGCCGGCGCATAGATACTCGCGGGAGTGCAGTAAGCAGGCGGGAGGGGTAATGAATGAGTTCGCTCACTCATTTGTTTTGTTTTGTTTGAGCCACCATTTGTTGACGTTCGGGTTTAGATGAAATTAGTGAAAGCAAGTTACGAAAATGTCAGCGCGAAGTAAAAGATCCCCAATTTGGCAATATTTTGATATCAGCAATGACAACAATAAGTTTGCTGTGTGTTCGTTGTGCCAAATGCAAATCTCTCGTGGTGGAAAAGGAAAAAAAGCAGGTATGTATTCAATTATTTTATTATCGGATTTAGCTTTTTGTATCGAAAATATTCCGCAATTTAACGTGAATAAAATTTATTTCAAGTTGATCTACTAAATTTAATAATAAATAATGATCGTATTCGTAACTAGTTATGTAACCACGGAATTCGAGGGGTTTGTTTTAAAAGATATTATTTTAAGAAACTGCTGTCATACTTTCGTAGCCTTTCGTGAACTTCAAGTAAATTATAAATGGTTAATGGATAGTTAATTTATTGTTGTATAAACTAGTTTACTGATCCGAATTATTTCAAATCTTACTTCGCTTTTATTTATCGATTTTGTTTTAATCAATACGCTTATTTTTCTTTCAGGTACGTCAGCTATGAGTAACCATTTGAAATACAAACATCCGGATAAGTTCAACGAGATTCGTAAGGATAAGTCCGTGGTACTTGCTCCGCTGCCAGCAGCCAATGCTCACCCCGGTCCAAGTACATCGTCGACATCGACACAAAAACAATTAAGTTTGTCTGAATCATTTGAACGAAAATTATTATGGGATGTGAATGATGCAAAGGCCAAAAAGTATCATTATCTAATCACAGAAATGATTGCACTAGACAATGAGCCATTATCTATCGTGGAAAGAGTTGGATTCAAGAGATTCATGGAACAAGCGGTACCCCGCTATGAAATGCCGAGTCGCACCTATATTACTCAAACAATTGTTCCTGATATTTACGACCGAATTAAAACAAAAATTGCAGCAAATATAGCAAATGCTCTCGCGATTTCAGTGACTTCTGACGTTTGGACCTGTTTGCACAACAATGCGAGCTTTTTGAGCTTCACAGCTCATTGGTTGTCTTCTGATCTTCATCAGGAACATGCTGTTCTTGCTATGAAGCCATTCCCAGGATCCCATACTGGAGAAAATATAGCAAAAGAGCTTAATACGATCGCAGCTCGCTGGAACATTAACCAAAGTAAAATACATTTACTTATTCATGACAGTGGTGCTAACATGGTCAAGGGTGTTCGAGTGGCCGAGTATGATTCTGCTAGATGCTTCCTTCATTTACTTGAGAGGGTTGTCACAGTCTCGTTAAAGGTTCAACATGAAGTAGTGGAGATGATCGCTGCCGGTAGACGTCTTGTGACGCACTTCAACCATTCAGGTTTAGCTCATGAGAAACTGATCGAAATACAAAAAGAACTTTGTTTGCCACAGCACCAACTTGTTCAAGATGTAAGTACGCGGTGGAATTCTACCTATTATATGGAAGAACGGTTATTGGAGCAAAAACGGGGTATTTCTGTTTACGTAGCTGACCACGGCATACTTAATAACTTGACAGCTCAGCAATGGGAATTGATGGAACAGTGCGTCAAGCTTTTAAAACCTTTTGAGGAAATTACAAAAATCACCAGTTCCGGTCTCTCTTGCATATCAGAAGTTATTCCCCATGTTGCTGCTTTAAAGAAGTATTTGGACAAAGAAGAAACTGCAAAAATTACCCCTGATATACTGCATATGAGAGCCTCGTTAAGAGCTGAAATAGAAAGCCGTTTTAGCACCATAGGACAAGATCAAAATTTTTTGATTGCAACGTTCCTCGATCCGAGGTTTAAGACCAACTTTTTCGGGGCACTTGAAGCTGAAAGTGCTAGGCAAAAAATTTTGTTGGAGTATTTAAAAATGACCTGTGATGATTCGTCTAACAGTGGATGTGATTCGCCATCTTCATCGCCGGCTAAGAGACGTAGAGTTGATGAGGCGGGATCGACTACAACACGCGAGGCTCACGACACATTTTGGAATTGTTTTGATGAAGTGGCGAATGAAAATAATAGATCGTGTCAGGATCAAGAGAAAAGCGCGATTGCAAATGAAATTGATTATTATTTAAAAACAGCTCCGACCCTTACTTTTGGTGGAGTGTCAATACAAACCAATATCCAAATTTGTCAAAATTTGCTAAAATTTATCTTTCAGCTCCATGCAGCAGCGTCTATAGTGAAAGGTTGTTTTCTGAAGCCGGCCTTGTCTATGAAAACAAGCGCAATCGCTTATTGCCATTACACGCAGAACAAATTGTGTTCATCCATCACAATTTGCCTTTAGTTAATTTTGAATATTAATAAATTGTGTTTAATATTCATAATAAAGAAACCACCTTAACTTATTGATTTTCATTTGTTTGGCATGAATTTTAGAATGGATTAAATATTATACCTATCTAATGTGGACAGTAGTTGCATTTATTGCATAAATTTAATCCAACTTTGATATTTTTGTACTATCCGGTATCCGGCCGAACCGAATATTGACTCACTATCCGGTATCCGGCCGAAATAGAACAAAGGGCCGGATAGGCCGGATAACGGATAGTAACCGGATATCCGTTTCATCTCTAGTTTTCACTATGTGGTTATTATCTGCTGTTGTGATTTTCTCTTCAATCTTTTCAATTTTTTGTCAGATTTCTTACTATACGTTGTTGATCCCAGTTGCTTTCTAAATATTTGTCATATTTTTTATTTGTTTGTGATTTTTTATTTCTGTTAAAAATTTGAATTATGTTTGGCAATATACACAGACCATTCATTCTACAAAAATAATTATACTATATCATTACCATTTAAGTTTAAAATTAAACAAATGTCTTACCAGACCTGTGACAATTAGTGAGGACCCAACCAAACAACTTACCTGCCCTTACCAGGACTACTGTGAACTTTTTAGGTGCACTATTGTACATCGCTGCAATATTCCAACTATTGTTGTGTATTGCAATGTGTATCTTTTGTGTATAACTTCTATGGATAATGTCTGCAAAGGAATCTTTATACACAATTTCCAGAACAGTGTGTGTTGTTTCTGGCCCTCGACATCGGACACAATATGGTGCTGCAGATAAAGAATTCATCTTTTGGTGAACAATCAAACACGGGAGCAGCAACTGTATGTAGATTATGGTAGTATCTGCTAAAATAATGATTTCACAAATTAAATAGGTGTTGTATTTTTTTCCCATGCTGCAACATGGATTACCTGAAGCTGCCCAAGCCATTCACCTTTGAAGGAAACTTGGGTAGTAGTTGGAAGCGATTGAAGCAGTTATTTAGCATGTATCTCAAAGCATCAGGTGGTGACAAAAAGAATGACAAGGCTAAGCTAGCCATCTTGCTACATGTAATAGGCGATGAGGCTCAAGACTTGTATGCCCTGCTGGATGTACCAACAGCTGATGATACTAAATTTGATAGTGTGATACAGCATCTAGATAATTATTTTCTTCTGAAAACTAATCAGAGTGTAAAGCAGCACAAATTCAACAGTCGAGTACAGGAAGAATATGAAAGCATAGACTCCTTCGTTACTACACTGAGACATTTGAGTATCGACTGTGGGTTCAACACATTGCGTGATGATTTAATCAAGGATAGAATAGTCTATGGCATTACATATCGTATACCGATAATGGATCTCAGTTTAGTTTGAGAGAGTTCAGGCAGGTTGCCACCTTGTGGAATTTCCAAAACAAAACTTCCAGCCCTATATATTCCCAGTCTAATGGCTTAATTTAAGACATTTATAAACAATAAAGAGAAAGGAAAGACTTGGTACTAACATTGTTGAAATACTGAAATACACCGCAGGATACCAATATACCTGCACCAGTACAGCTGATGTTCAGTAGTAGGCATGTGAGAGGTTTAATGCCAAATGACCCAAATATACTCAACCCTGAGATACAGCACAGCATTGTTCCAGAGTTGGTAAGTAGACAAGTGAAACAGCAGATGCACAACAAGAGCACTAGAGATCTGAAACAGCTGCATGTAAGTGATAGGGTTTAAGAGATAAAAAGAAATAGTGGGGAGAGGAGTTAGTGACAGAAGTACTGGGCAGGCCACAGTCATACAGTCTGTGTAGAGAACAGCTGCGAAATTTAAAAGAATAGACAGCACCTCATTCTAGATAGTAATGCCACACCACTGATTATGTATGAGGGGGAATGAGAGTGAAGGTAAAGGATATGCCAAGGTAGGGGAATGGCAGCAGCAGGCAAATGGGGAACAGCAAAAAGGGACAGAAGGGAAAGCATTGAGTTACTTTACGGGATTTAGCCTAAATAGTGATAGAACAAGGGATGACCCTCAAAGCAACACAAAATTGGGAGAGACCAATGAGGTTCCAGTGGATTAGACCAAGTCAGGTCGATTTGTAACACGTCCTAGTTCATAAATTGTCAACAAAAGAAGAGTTAAGTATGAACAGTACAGAGATGTTAATCAATATTCTTGTTACATTTATGCAAATCAAAGTTAAATTCAAAAGGGAGATGTTGTGTATTATAACGTGTATCTTTTGTGTGTGACATCTATGGACAATGTCTGTAAAGGAATCTTGTAACACAATTTTCGGTACACAATAAATATGGCTGTTTGAGACTGAACAGTGTGTGTTATTTCTGGCCCTCAACATAGGACACAACAACTCTCAGTCTCAGAATATCCAAACCGCAGGTGAACATACCTCCCCACTGGTAAGATAAAGATAAACACAATAAATGTAACAGTGACTTCTCTGATAAGCCTAAGTAAAGTTTCCAATTGGGGAGGGATGGGTGTACGACTCAATGGCACTACAATGGATTTTTCTTTGCCAACAATTACAAATGTAAATGTGTAATGAAGCTACCAAAACAGGCACCAAAGAAGCAGTAATGTTAAGCAAATGTAACAAATATAATATTTAAATTTTGTTGGGAAAAACAAAATGCAACAATGGTATTGTTACACGGGCGCCTGAAGGGTATATTTGAGTTCATGAGGGATGGAGGTTTTAATAAAAACATAAAACAACTAAATTTGATTTCTTGTTTATTCACACAGCTATTATTTACAGCATTAAATTATCTATATCCTATCTTACTCATTTTATTTCTTAGTGAGGGCAATATTTAATTACTATTTAAACTCTAATTAACGTCCTTCTCAATGTCGCTGTTTCATTATAGTCAATTAACTCATACTCATCAATAACACACATTCAGTTTGTCTGTTGCAATCATTTGTAATGTCTTTCACTCACGCATCTTGCACAATAGTCCAGCATGCCACCCGCACTCTTCATGGCTTGATAGTTACAGTTGCAGATTTCCCTTCCTCTGGACACTTCTCCTGCAGCTCTGTCGCTTAAACTCAGCCACTCATCCATTCAACTACTACTACTGGCCCGGAGGCCCGTCGCACAATCTATACTCTGCTGGCCTTGACCCGGAAAGTTTGACGCACCCGAGTCATGCGGACAGTATCTATGGCAGTAAACAACTAGAAAATTCCTCAGATAGATACAGAAACTCAATACAACCAGGGTCAGCAGCGCGCACTGCAAAAAGTATTATCGTGACGGCTTGCTTTCTATAACAGATATGCGGCCACCGGCCTACCGCTCACATTTCATTCAAAACAAACCATTGACTTGCTGCAGCTGCTATTATATGACTGCTGTACTTCACTTCCACTCACTCGTGCGGGATGCAAAGTAGCGAGCGTGTAACAGTGTATTGCATATGCGATTCTGTGGATCCAAGAGAAGTACTGGTAGAGGAAGGACTTGCATACTCTTGTCAGGCATACCAAGAGAAGGTATGCTATGCCCTAGGTGTATGTGTTGAGCAGGGGCTATTAAACATTAACTGCAAAGACAGCAAAACAAGTTTGCGTTTCGCATTATTAGGTGATTAATATGACAGAGCTGTAATTCCATTACCCCAACACCTAGATATGCAAGCTATGCTCCCTCTGAGCCTGAAACTAATTGGTCCCACCTCAGCAATGTGACAAGCACAAAAAATTTTAAGGCATGAAGCACTTTCTGATGTATTTTGAGGAAATCCTCAGGGAAACAAAAGTGTCAGAGACCTGTAGGGTTAAATGTCATTATATGCCATTTATTACAAGAAATTACCATCTGGTAGCAAAGATATAACAAATTTAGTGAAACATGGCATAATTTCAGCAATAAGCTGAACAGCCATTTTGATGGAAGAAGAAGCAGACAGTTTTTCATACGCATGTACTCAGAGTGACTGGACAAAAATTGTTCCCCTCATTATAGAGTTAATACATAGCAATTTAGGGCCTTCATGAGAGAACTTGAAACAAAAAATATTTTAGGGCTAGTGCTACAAAATAGTTGTATTAATTAGGATCAATAACCCAATAAAATGATACCAAGAGCCAACTCAAGTAAAACAAAACTTAACGCGAAGGCCACATCTAAACCAATTAATGAGCCCCACTGTGAAAAATGGTCACATACTGAGGGTGTGGAAAGGAAACTAATTGGGTAAATAACTCGCCAGAGCTTAAATGTCTCTCCAGGGAAGAATGGAGGGTTACGGGAAAAGAGAAGCCCAGATCTAAAAAGGGACTAATGGTATCAGATGATAGCACCATCCACTAAAAAGGGGCAACAAATTGTTTAAGCCACCAATAAATAGACAACATTAACACTGTGTTTTTGTAAAAAATTTGATTACTGGATTCAGCAGTATGAGCAGATTCCATGAGGGTAGATCAGGTACTAAGTGATGAACAAACCAGTTAAAGTTAATAGCAGAAGAGGTGTGACTGGCACAGGAAAACCTTACATTGCCCCTGAGAGAAACAAATACACTGGATAGGGCAACTTGAGGGAATTCACAGGAAGAAACATAATTCCTTGTGGGAGACTACATAACAGAAGAAGTCATCCCTGGAGAACCATGAGTAAATGAACAGGAGGGGATCTTAGAATTTCAGGGGATGGGAGCCACCTGGCTGAGGAACAATAGGAGAACATGCCATGAATTCCATTTGGTATTTAGAATTAACAGATAATGATAGATTGGGAAGCGGTCAAACATAACATTTAGCCACAACATTATTAAGTCTTCATATCCAATGAACATTTATTGCAGATAAGATGCCGTCACCATAAATTTTTTTTTTTAAACTCTGGCACATGTATTGGCTACGACACAATTGCTCCTCTAAAGTAATGAGACAAAGAGGAACAAATGTGTAATATGATGTTTAAAACTGAACAAACAAATATGATGTTACAAAAAATGTTATCCAGTTACATTTTATAACAGATTAAAAATTTTAATTATAAAAATGATGCACTTACCACGAATAAAATCATTGCAACACTGGCCTGTGTCTTTGATCTCCCAACCATCTATATTTTTTTGTAACTCATTAATCTTCTCCAAAGTGGCTTGTCGCCGAGACCTGCAGTGCATATGAACACCAGGCTCCCTAGAAAAGAACAGACTTATGTGAGTAAAGCACTTATATTACATATGGGGTAGCCAAATCACATAAAATACCAAGAACATTGAAAACATACATAGTAGTAAAGGTATTTTGTTCAACTTTTTAAATTAAGCCCTATAGTATCTTCTGAACATCGCATTTTTCTATGAAAAATTAGCAAGGAAAGAAATTCTCAAATTTATGTAAAGGTTTTGCAGCTCATGACCAATTTTCATCTCTTTGTTTCACCCATATCTAAATCTGTCCCTCTAGCCCTCTTTATCTCTTTACCCTAAATATATCCTCTCCAACTCTCCACCTCTTAATCCCATTTATTATGTAATCCCTTTACTTTCAATCAAAATCCTCGTCAACATCTTTTCCTTTCTATATTCCTTCCATCATTTTTAACTCTCTCTATTACTTACTTAGTTCTTGCTCTATCCTATTTCATCAACATTTTTTGCTAGATCTATAGGGCTCTTTTAAGTCTATTAGCATAAATCCTATGTATATAAATTTGTGGCCTATCACTGTCTCTACTGACACACATCTATATCCCAATATATCATAATCTTCACATTTATTCTTTTTTCTCTCTCTCTCTCTCTCTCTCTCTCTCTCTGTATCTCTTGACGCAGGATAATGTTCTGCCCCTTTCAGACCATATGCAACACCGCACATCCTCCTCCACCACTGCAAAGAGTGCCAGTGCCCGAACAAACATGTACAGTGCAGTGTCGTGTAGAGTGGTGCAAACCAGTGCAGAGTTCATGCTACCATCATCCTCTTCCACCCGCCCACCAACCCCATGGTTGGTAAAGCCCACATAATGGGGAGCAGTATGAAAAATTCACTTTACATTGTTGCAGGGAACTATATTAATTTTCACATTACACATTGTGACAGTTTCAGCCGGCACATGCAAAAAGGACTCAGTCTCTGTTTCCTCAGGAAAATGTACGTTTTTCAAGGAATAAAGACACCCCCCCCTCCCCCTTCTCAAGGGTTAGTGTGTTATCAAATGGTATCATAAAGCTTACTTTGAGTTTGCACAATAAAAAAAAATTGTTACAAAATTCTGATATATTTTCTCCTTTCTTGAAATACAAAAATAGTAATTTCCAATATAGGATTACAAAATTGATTAAAAAAATTACTATAATCCCATGACTTTATATCCCCCATAAAGCCATAATAATTAAATTATACATTTTTTTTCTTTATATACAAAGTAATTAAAAATGGAGATTACATATCTTTTAATAGTTATGCAAAGCAACCTCCACCCCCCTTACCTCTTAAAACATAGGAACAGCAAACCCTTTCCTAATAAAGTCCCTGGCCTCTCTCCCCAATCCCTGGCCTCTCTCTCCCAAGCAGGGGAGAACACAAGCCTTTTATACAATTTTCTCATTTCAAATACCAATTTGTTTAATAGGAATGGCTTGTTGTATGTTCCATTATTAATTGGGAATTTAACCAAGTCTGCACTGGTAGATTCGAATGGCTCTGCATCTCTTATAAAACATGAAACCTTGAATAAAATTATGCATGACATGCCAGTTGGTACCGTACAAAGAAAAAGGGGAGACACTGTCGTATTTTCCTTAGCAGATGGAGGATTGATTAAATCAAATATGGTAGCAGCGATAATAATAAATTTAAACAATTTTCATGGAAAATGTCTTTCGTGTTTTTGAAAATTTATCACATGACATGATATTGGGTATTGATTTTTTGAGCAGCACCCACACATGTATTGACATAGTGAGAAAAGCATTGAAATTTAGTTTTTCACTTTAAGACTGTTAATGCTTTGAAAATTAAACCTTCCCGATGTCGAAAGATTCAGTTGTTACAACATTCAGAAGTGATAGTAAAAGCACTAGACCAGATAAAAACAGAATATAGTGATGTGCTTACGTCAAAGGTAGGGCATGTATAGAGGTTCATGTTGTTTTAAAATTAAAAAATAGCGAGCCTGTAATGTGCGTGCCATACAGTGTGTCTGCGTCCAAAATGCAAATATTTAAGCAGTTAATCAATGAATTAAAGGAACAGGGAATTGTGGAAGAATCCACTAGTCCGTATGCGAGTCCGTCTTTTTTGTTAGCGAAAAAACACCAGGTCAAGATTGGTTAATATAAGATTATAGAAAGGTTAATAAAAAATAGTATGTTGATTCATATTTGGTACCAGTTATGGAAACTGTTTTTCAACATTTGCAAAAAGCCAAATATTTCACTATATTGGATTTTAATTCAGCCTTTTTACAGTGAGAGTTACATCTGGAAAGGAGAGCGCCGTTAGCATTTTGTACCTCTTGGGGGTTGTACCAGGGGACGCGTCTGCCCATGATGGTAAATTCAGGACACCTATGCACGTCCCGAGTGTTGAATCACGTGCTAGGATGGTACTTGTAAGAGTTTGTCTTTACGTACATTGATGACATGTGCGTGACAGTGACACGTTCGAGGAACACCTTAAAAATTTGCAGACAGTGTTAAGACATGTTAAGGAACGCTGGTCTGATGGCGAACCCAGAAAAAGTTAGTTGGGCACAACATGTACAATATATAGAGTTTATTATTTCAGAGGGTAGTTTATGCACTGATCCTGAGGAAATTAAATCTGTTGTTAATTTTCCACAACCAAAACATTTAAGAGATGTTAAAAGATTTTTAGGAATGGTTACTTTTTATAGTAAATCTAATTCAAGTTATTCTGACCTTACAGAACCATTAAACCAGTTGAAAAGAAAATATGTACCTTTAAGTGGAATGCGGAACAAGAAAATTCTTTTAAAAAATCAAAAGAAATGTTAGCTATTCCTCTCGCCTTGCATTTGCCCAATTTTTCTGAAGAATTTTTTTGGCATTGTGATGCAAGTTCCATGGCCGTTGGGGCGTGCTTCAATAAAAAAAAAAGACTGCCATTTTGTGCTAATAGCATACACCAGTAAATTATTAACTCAGGCAGAACGGAAATTTACTATTTATGAAAAAAAGTGTTTAGTTGTATATGGCCAACGGAAAAGTTTTCAGATAATTTAGATCATACTCAGTTTACTTTATTTACAGATAACCAGGTTCTTAGCTGGTTGTTAAACTCACAAAAGCCAGCTGGTAGATTGGCATGGTGGTTAGTGCACCTTGCTCACTTTAAATTTACAGTGCAGCATATAAATGCGATCAATAATTTTGTAGCAGATGCTCTGTCATGCATGTACTGCAAAGACGAATTTGAGGCAGTGGAAAATGGGGCACCTGTGAACAGTTGTCCGATTCAGTTTCTGCTGGTATAAATGTTTTGGAATTAAACACGTTGCAAACGTTCCCAGTGCTTTTACTGATATAAAAGAACACTAAAATGTTGACATGGAATGTAAACAGATATTGACTGAAATTAAAGATGGAAATTCTTGTTACGTAGAATATGAAAGATTTCTACGAGAAGGGACAAAAAGAGGCAAATTCAGAGTTTTTGTACCAGAAAAACAAAGGGCAATCGTTTTTAAATATTATCATGAATCCTTTTACGAGGACAAGTAGGATGGGATTAAACAATTACTTTTTACATAGCCAGGAGTGCACAAAGATCTGGAAAATTGGGTCAAGTGGTGCGATGTGTGCCAGCATGCAAAGCCAAAAAATCAAAAACAAGGACAGTATGCCGGTACGGTGGTATTGTATCCTTGGCAGAGCATTTATGTGGATGTGATGGGCCCGTTGTCCCGGAGTATCTCTGGGTCCTTGTTGTCATAGATAGTTTCAGCAAATTTTGTTTAATTTTTCTATTACATAGCATAAAGGCAGGAGAAATTTGTAAATTAGTTATGCAGAGATTATACAGTGTTTTTGGCATGCCCGTGTTTGTAGTGACAGACAATGCTACTTTTTTTTCTTAGGAGTTCAGAGATTAAAATTTTATTTGGGGGATAAAGGTGGTGCAGACCGCTCCATATTACCCTTAGGCAAATTTAGTATAACAAGAGAATTGAAACTTTAAAATTGCCTTACATAGTTTTCAAACTGATACGCAATATCACTGGGATGAAGTATTATATTTACTTTTTCTGTGTTTTAATAATATCGTACATACAGTGGAACCCTCTTATAAGGTTCTTCAGGGGTCTGCAAGAAAGTGACACTATAAGCAGGAAAACACTATAAGAGGGAACCACAAAAATTCTAGAATCAGGACATCAAAAGATATAAAATTATGCATCGTAATAAACACACAACTTTTTAAAATGAACAAAACTAATATTTTTTTTTAATACATAATCTTTTATGAAATTTTATCTCCTGGTTGCAAAATCATAAAATTAGTAAATGAGCAAAAGATTACTGTACATGCAAAACAAGTACAATTGTTCGCGGCAGTTTGTCTCCTGGTACCAAAGCACACTAAATTGTCTACAAGCAAAATACGTAATATAAAATGTTTCATGGAAGTTTGTCTCCTGGTTGCAACATTGATTCGGTTCAGAGTAGTCACTGGGATTTCCGAATTCCGAGCAATTGCTGTGCGTGTTCTACTGGGATTACTGTCCACGTGCTTGATTAAGTTTAACTTTTCGCTAATGAAAATTTCTGTCTTTTCTTAGAGGCACTCATTTTAATTTTTCACTAAAACGGTTTCAAGGACGAATTAATTTTCACAACGTTAATATTAACTAGGCATATGCGAAGGTCGTCTTTTAAATGTTAACAGAAGTCAAAGTGAAGCTTGCATCAATGCAAAGGAATTTAAAAAAAAAAATCGAAGTTGAAAGATTAAAAAATATATATATTAATTTATTGTAGGTTACAGTTTTCAAGTGTATACAACTCATTTTTTGTACTGTTACTGCCAAAAAAATGTATGCCTACTAGAGACTGAGCAATGGAATAAAACATATCCTAATCTTGCACTGCTGAAAAACTGAAATATCAAAATCTGCAAGAAAGTAATCATTATACATTTAGATACCTACAAACTTTATAAAAACTACCATACTCCATATATTCAGTCCCATTTAGCACCACCACCGCACAGTGATTTAAATGGGTGGCTATCAACATTTGACCTCTTCCCTTTCCTCCTCCGAGGACCCTTGTCAATGTCAGGCTAGATAGTAAACTTGCTGGATGGTGGTGGCATTAGTGCCTCAGAGCAAGAGATTTGAGCCACTTTCAGTGCTTACAAGGAAAGTGTGCAGTTCTTCCAAAAAAACCTATCAGCTGTGGTACATACATCAGCACAACTCCTGCACCACGTGATAAATGTGTTAACTGTTATTACATCACTGCACATGTCAAAATTAGAAAGGCAAAGAAACGTGAATTTTTCGAGACAGAAAATCTACACTGTATTTGTGTTATGTTATGGTCGGTCACCCTCCTTAAACAGCCTTCCACTGGTGTGAGTCACGCATAACGTCTTGTTCGCCTAACAAAAGAGAGAAAGAGACAAAGGAAAGCGTGGGGATGTAAACACATTCACTCTCCCCCCTTATTGGCGGGCCAACACTCGTCAATGTCAAACTGGTAGATTATCTCTGCAGGGTGGAGCTTGGGATAAAAACTACAAACTTTGTTTGAAAAACAGTGAAAGTTGAGCATCTTTTCCATTGTGGTTTTCCTTTCCCAGCCCCAGCCTGCTTCCTTCCACGGGAAAACTTTCAAAAGGCCGGCAGATGAAATCAAAGGTACAAAAGTCTTTGATTCGCCTTCTAAAATGCGAAACTTCGCACACCCCTAATATTAAACTCTTTAATCCATTTACATTCGCGTAAAAAAATAAACAATGGGTATGATTCCATAGATGAATGCATACCAGTAAAGCGCACCATATTCTTGTGTACAAATGTGACAACTCACGACATCTGTAGTTATTCCAGATGTACGAAGTTGTGCACACTGCCCTTCAGTGCCTAGCCAGAAGTGTAACCACTTGATGGTGGTTACTCTACGGCATTTACGAATAAAGAAAATACCGTACTGACATAAACGAAATGTGTGAATATATAATGAAATACTTTCAGTTGTGAATTGAAGTTATGTGAAATGGTTTGGTGACAAGAAATAAATTACGGAATCAGAAACAGTTTGCATTATTCGCGGGAAAACAAAAACATTATTTCCAGGAATGTCTGTTATTGTTCTTATGGAGAAACATTCGGGACCAGAAAAATCCTGCATTATAGACGGGAAAAACGTTTCAACGGGAACCTTATAAGCGGGTTCTACTGTAATGCTCATAAATATGCTCCGTCTGAGGTATTTTTGGGAAGAAATTTGATGCACCCACTAATAAATGTGTGGTCACTCCATAGAATTTGTTTGGAGAATGTGAGCAATAAAAAATTGGAAGAAATAAGACTTAAACTTTAAACCAGGTGATTTAATTTTAGTTGAAGCTCATCACCTCAGTTTAAAAAAAAATTTTTAAGTGCTAAGTTAGCCTGAAATAGTGTACCAAATAGTTAGGTTCCTTTCGCCCGTGACAGTATTGATCCTAAAAAATCTGAAAAGGTTCATATTTCCCAGTGTAAAAAATATTATTTACCCACCAATGCAGTGTAAAGGGACCTCCCCTTCCCCTAAAAATCTCATAAGCTATCTTGATATTTTGGATGTAAAAATTGTATCATCAGAAAGATATTAGAGAAATTTAATGTTTTAAACAAATAGTGTATTCCCAGTACTTAAAATGGTGTTAATGATATTTATTTTGAGTATTAAAGATATTAGTTGTAATACTCAAGTGTTGATTCAGTAAATTAATTTAATTACATATGGGAATGTACAGAAAGTTAAAATACCCAGATATAGTATTCGCTTATAGATTTTGAATTTAGTATTTTATATGGGTATTTTTTCTGCATACATAAGTTTTTAAAAGCAGCCTCCGAGTTTAAATTGTATGAAGTTACGTTCTACAAGTCGTCATTTTAAGTCCCTGATGTATGCTTGTTTTATTGCTGCCTGCTGCTATCATCGAGACCCGTGTTCCACGTGAAAAGAAGCCTGGGTAACGGTCTGGACAGCTGATGCCTCAGGATTTTCTGGACGTTTGAGCAACACCGACATGGTCGAGTATCAGGGGAGGAGGGATGTGATGGCCTATGCACATCAAAAATTCTGTTTCTACATGAGGGTCGTGGACAATGGCTTGCCTTTCGTGCGATGGGGCCCGCTCAACTGACCATTTTGCTATTGTTGCCTGCATGAGTGCTGGAAGGCCAATGAAGTGTGTGGCGCGCTAGTGTGCTAATTCGAGGCTTCGCCTGCTGCCCCTTCCCTGCCCTGCGTATCTCCATGACGTGACGCCGGCCAGCCATGTCGTCACCAGGGGGTGTTTCCACTCCGTGAATGTTGGAAATAGTTTGAGAAGACAAAGAGAAAATTGTATAAAAGGTTTGTGTTCTCCCCTCCTCGGGGAGACAGGCAAGAGATTTTATTAGGGAAGGAACTGCTGTCCCTCTGTTAAAAAAAAAAAAGGGGGGGGGAAGGTTACTTTGCATAACTATTAAAAGATATGCAATATCCTTTTTTAATTATTTTTTTTAAAATGGGATTACGTCTTTGTGGGGGATTTACAGTCATGGGATTTTAATAAAGATTTTTGATTGATTTTATAATGCCATATTAGGAATTGATATCTTTGTTTTTCAAGAAAGGGGAAAATATATCAGAAAACTTTGTAACTACTATTTTTTACTGTGCGAACCCAAAGTAAACTTTATGAAGGTGGAGGAGGAGGGGAGAGAGAGGTCTCTATTCCTTGAAAAACGAATATCTTCTTGAGGAAACAGAGGAGGAGTCATTTTTGTATGTGTCTGCTGAAACCATCACAACATTGCAAAAACTTACGACATTTCAAGCACACGAGAAATGCCCTTAGCAACCTAAATTTGTCTACTATTCCATTTTTTTAATAAATGTCTATGTCTTCAGAGAATTTCACCCTTCTCATGACATCACCCACATTTTGATTTCATTATTTGTATGTTAATTGCAAGAGTTAAATGTGCATATGTTTTCTCTGTTAAATTTCAGGATTTGTTAAAATGTGTTACAAAGTTTTAAATTTTCATTTTTGCAAGGATGTAGTTTTGGCGCAATGTCGCCTGCCTCGCATGTGGCCATGCACTACTGCCAGTAAAGTTAGCGTCCAATAATCAAGGGGATTGGCATGCGCCATGCTCTGGGTACACTCACGCTTTTCTTATGAATCTTTAATATGCAATAGCTAACTGTCATCACTAAAACCTTTATTTTATTTCAGTACCTGGAGACACCATCCCTTCTTCCCCGATGTTAACATCATCCAGGGAAGCATAATTACCATGTAAAATCATGTTGTGTTCACACGTTTTTTGCAGATGAGCTTACCTGGCAGGCAATAATTGCTAGGGACGCTGCTTCACAGGAATGTGCAAAAGGAAATATATGTGTGTTATCATATCATGCGAGTTATTTCTATGCACTGCAAAACAAATGTCATATTAAGGTTCAGATGAAGTTTACCTTTCATATGATATCCCACACATATTGCTTATATGTTTTCAAAATGTTAACCCCCCCCCCCCCCNCATTGTACACTCAGACCAAAATTAAAACACAGACTCTTAACTGCAATATGACACCAAAAATTAAACTGTTGCACCAACTTGAACTGAAATGTTAATTTTACTAGGCCGCAGCACTCCACTACAATATCCAATTCAGAGTTTAGGAACGCAAACAAATCATATTACCACTGACATAGCTGATAAGCTAGGTGACTAAAATATACGACATCAAAACAAGGCTCTAAACATGTTCATTAAGGTAATAACTCTCTAGCAAATATTTAAATAATACAGAAACTCATGAAATGAGGTTTTATAATAACAACACTTTCTTGCTGTTAGTAGTTCCACTTATCCTTTTAAGATGTCCACTAAAATATGAGAATAGGTATGTCTTCTATTATTATAGGCTCTCTCAGAAAATTTATGATCTATTAAGTCTCTACAACTTACAATACACAGAAATAAAGATTAACATGTTTTCATTTTTAATTTCATATTAAAATACAAAAACACTTTCTCATTTAAAATTTGATCCCCATTTGTATTGTATGACAAAGCCAAACAATCATTGTCATTAATAATCTGTAACAGAGTTATTGTGAGTGTTAACACCAAATAAATGTTACAAGATACTCAAGATTAGTGGTTGAAAATTATTCTAACACCATGTGTGAATTTAATATGATAATCCCAATTAATCCAAGTTGTTTAATTTTACTCAAAGACAGTGAACTTGTATTTTTAACACTTCTTTAAGGTCTCATTTATGACATTTCTCTTGTCTATCTAATATAGTCAGTGTAGAACTGAAACATGTGTACAGCTAAAATGTTATATATATATTGTTGCTGAACAGCTAGCTCTAACTTAGTTTTGATGATGAACAAGGTGTCTGAACACAAATAAGCAAAGATGGAGAAAAATCAAACAATGCACAGTGTTTTTAGAACAATTGGTAAATCACATTGTAACTTAGTTACCAAGTTTTCATTTAATATTTTGCCTCCCATTGGTAACCCCATTACATGGAAATTGGCCACTGGGCAACTGCAAATAAAATCACCAGTGATCTTGCTAACAGAGATGAGGGGACCAGCGATAGCCCAGTCTAAAACCACCAGTGGAGGCATAAGTACCTACGAGAACAGCAGCAGCACACACAGGCCAGGAAGTAATAATACTGTGCCTGGCTGTAAGTCAGACTCCCTACCCTTTCATGTCTCAGTGAAAACTTTGGGGCACAAGGGCTTACACCAGTCAACCTAACCAGAACTAGAGTGGTAAGATGCACCAATTAAGATTTACATCCCATTTTAGGTGCTCCCTGACAGGAACAAAAGTAACCGCAAATCTCCTACTCGCTAAGCAGATCCAAGGGAGAGAGGGATTCAATTTTAAGACTGGCTAACACATACCACGCTATACCAAAGTAACACAGTGTTTGCACAGTAATACATTCCATAACAGATGGACATCAAATTGATAATTATCTTTCCTATTTTGCATGTACTGTTTTATTAAGCACACCTTTCTCAGGATTCCAAATAATAAATTGATATATTCAAATATATATTGCACAGAAAATTTAGAAAAATAGTAAACACACTGAAACATTATGTGTCCTAGCTCCTAGCAACCATTTGTCCCGCTGCCAATGCACAGCTCACGCAGGCTCTCTCTACTGGATTTGCTGCACCTGAACCGTAGACAGCTGCCATAAACGCCAACTGGCATTTGAGAACAAGCAAAGCTAAGCTCAGCTGCCATGCCACCACCGCCATCAAGAAGCCGTCCTGTCTTCATGCCCCCAAGAGGTAACTTTTAAGGGCGTGCTCGTTCAGACCGGCCAAGTATTCCAATAACCTTCCCCAGTAAGGAAACCGCTGGGTATATGAATGTTGGGGAATCAACCGTATCTGCAGGCCAGCAACATCCATGTATGCCCCTTCAGTTGGTGTGTTTGCTGTGCACACCTAAATTTTTCCTAAATGCTGATACAAAAATCAACCTCATTTTAATTGGGGTAGGTAATAAACACATATCTATTATGCAGTATTTTTAAATACGAACACCCCCTTCTTCCTTTGACTCACTTGGACTTGGACAGTGACATCAGAGTATGGGTGCCAACATTTATATCATATTTTGTCTCATTTGTACTTCTGCTTTTTCATTAATAAGTAAATGTCAATTTAAATTGATATCATATAAGATTGAGAGAGACAAACAAGTCTGAAAACAATTTCAGTGATGTGCTTACAAATGCAAATAGCCAACCCACATACACTGAAGAGCCTAAAAAACTGGTACACCTGCCTTATATCATGTAGATCCCCCGCGAGAATGCAGAAGTGCCGCAAGACGACGTGGCATGGACTCGACTAATGTCTGAAGGCATGCAGGAGGCAATTCACACCATGAATCCTGCAGGGCAGTACACAAATCCATAAGAGTGCGAGATGGTGGAGATCTCTTCTGAACAGCACGTTGCAAGGCATCCCAGATATGCTCAATAATGTTCATGTCCGGTCATTTAGGTGGCTAATGGAAGTGTCTAAAGTCAGAAGAGTGTTCCTGGAGCCACTCAGTAGCAAGTCTTGACATGTGGGGTGTCGAATTGTCCTGCTGGAATTGTCCACGTCCGTCGGAATGCACAATGGACATGAATGGGTGCAGGTGATCGGACAGGATGCTTACGTATCTGTCACCTGTCCGAGTCGTATCTAGACGTATCAGGGGCCCCACTTCACGCCAACTGCACAAGCCCCATACCATGACAGAGCCTCCACCAGCTTGAGCAGTCCCCTGTTGACATGTAGGGTCCATTGATTCATGAGGATGTCTCTATACCCGTACACGTCCATTCGCCCGATACAATTGGAAACAAGACTCGTCAGACCAGGCAACGTGTTTCCAGTCATCAACAGTCAAATGGTGGTGTTGGCGGGCCCAGGCGAGGTGTAAAGCTTTGTGTCGTGAAGTCAACAGCGTTACACGAATTGGGCCTTTGGCTCCGAAAGCCCATATCAATAATGGTCCGTTGAATAGTTTGCACGCTGGCACTTATTGATGCACCAGCATTGAAATCTATGCCAATTTGAGAAAGGGTTGCATGTCTGTCACGTTTAATGATTCTCGTCAGTCGTCGTTTGTCACGTTCGTTCACAATCTTTTTCCAGCCGCAGCGATGTCGAAAATTTTGTTTTTTTTCCGGATTCCCGATATTCACGGTACACTCGTGAAATGGTTGTACGTGAAAATCCACATTTTATCACTACCTTGGAGATGCTATATCCCATCTCTCATGCGCCGACTATAACACCACGTTCAAACTCACTTAAATCTTGATAACCTGCCATTGTAGCAGCAGTAACCAATCTAGCAACTTTGCCAGATGCTTGTTGTCTTATATAGGCGCTGCCGACCGCATCGCGTTACTCTGATTAGTTCTATACCTCTGTTATTTGCATACGTACGTCTATACCAGTTTTTTGGCTCTTCAGTGTATTTTCACATTGTTAATTTTACTGTGTAATTTTACTTTAAAGAGTCTTGTGTGTTCCTTATATGTTTTAAGGGTTCACTATGTTGTGGTTTGTATTTTATAATATTTTATTTCCTTTTTCCAAGTTTTGGCACCAGGCCGCTCTAGCCTTGAGTGGGCTGCCACCAAGATACCACTAGAGGACGGGTGCTGACAGAGGGAGGCCGCGCAAACTCGCCACGCCTATGCCTTCATGTTTTGCATACTTCCGTTAAAAACAATAGTAATATTTCTTTCATATATAATTAATTCTTTACTTTTCAGCCTGGGAGTAGTGCCCCCTCAACCCCTAGCGACTCGTACATGCTTAGGGCCAATTTTTTGTTAATTTGTTTTCAGAGCCCCATGCTCAATTTTTACAGTGTAGGCCGGCAGCCTACCATAAGCGCTGTAAACTGTGTTAAGTGCTTCTGTATGAGGGTCAAATGTGTAATTACAATTCATGAACTGTTTTCCACGTTTTAATTTGCACATTCGGTCGCTTCACGACCGCTTAAGAGATTTTTACGTTTTCTGTATTTACTGGTTTTTCTGACATGAGTGGCATAGTTTCTGAAGTTACCATAAAGTTGTGGGCATGGGAGGTGGCATAATAGCCTCACATTAAGTGGTGCAGAGAGGGTGCAAACACTCTCATAAATAGGCCCAACTGGATTTCTGCAACAATTACCATCTACAACCAACAGGGATCTTCGGGAGATAGCCGTATGTGTGAATGGCCCACTGCCCAATCTTTCCATGCTCTTTAGGAAACTGGCATCAAAATAATTTCTATACACAACAATACCTTACCTAACCCCCTTCCTCCTTGAGCAACTCCCATCAAAAATGGCACACCAAATGTATGTCCCCCCCACCCCTCCAGCAAGTTTTGTGCGTATGCCCACTACCGAACCCTGACCCTTAAGTCTTGTGGAAATTGAAACTAGCACGTGCCAATATGATGATTTTGCAGCCGCTTATAAGCTGCATGAGAATGTGGAAAGATTGAACAGGGAAATGTGGGCAGGTGCATTGGCAACGTACCACCACGGGCATAATGGTAGACTTGTGTGATTGTTGCGTTAGACGTTGACAAGTCTGGGGTAAAGTTGACCCTGTTCTTGACGCGTCTGTGTGCAAGTGCTCTGTGGACTCAAACAATGTGCCTGCGCCAACTCATATTAGGTGAACCCTTCAAAAAAGCAGCAACATCAGTTGGTGTGATGGAATTGACGAGGCCACTCTAGTGTGCGCTCTGTGTCTAAGAGTGTACCATATGAAACGTGTGTGTCACAGCAAGAACTTGCTACTGTAAACTCTTAAAATTTTTTTCATTTGTACATGATGTCAACCTGTACAGATGTGCCCATGTCACTTTCCCTATGACTGTACAACTGTCTGTCAATAATAATGTTGACTTGAACCAACTGGAACGATGTCTACAGAACATCTGCTTAGAAAACTCAGGGCTGACTTGTTGTGATAGTTGTGGACTGTGAGCTCACCATCAGTGTATCACCAAGAGTGAGTGGTGTGGTCCAGAGAGGGAGCGATTTCTGTGCAGACAGTGTACACTGTAACATTGTTTGCCACAGCTATATAGTGCACCTGCAGCCAAACTTCGCCACCAGTCTGTCCCATCACCCACTCCACTCATCTACAGTGTGATTAAAGTGTGGCACATCACCCGCTGCCATAGCAAAAAACACAGCCATGTGCTACTTCTACCGCCCTGCCCGCACCAACTCCAACCCGTTCCGAATTGATCCCAACTATTACAGGCTTTCCAACAGAAGATCCAGCAGCCTTTCTCCATTACTGTATGAACTGTCTGCAACGGTACGGTGAGAAGAGGAGGATTGGCCCAACTGTGTCAAAGTCTGGCTTAGTGGCAATGCCAGACAGTGGTGGCGTGACATTTCCAATTACTGCATTACGTAGGAGGAATTCAGTCAGTCATTTAAGTGCCGTTTTGCTGGAACCTTCCCATTTTTAGAAGCCTGCAGCCATTTAATTTTAGAGCCACTAAAACCAGAAAAATTCTTGACTATGTTTGCCACACAGACAATTAACTTACTGGAAACCTACCACCCATATATGTCAACCAAACAAGTGCTTGAAGTTGTGGAAGGGACAGTGCAACCTTAGTTTCGTGGTATGGTAGCCCCACTTGTCCATTGCCCTATAGATGACTTTATGCGTTTACTTGTTATCCTCCAACCAAGCTCTGCCTCAACAGAAAAGCTAAACTGTGGTCGTGACTTTGCGCATTCACGCTGGTATAAAGGCAGTGATGCCAACAATCGTTTGGGTCAGAAATTCAAAACACTAGTAATTTAGATAATGACTCAAAATCTCTCAAAGTTCTTAACGTAACAAAAGCAAAATAGTGCTTCATGCAAAAATGGCCTAAGTGACACTGTACACAGAAATTCAGGATGTAAACCGCCGCTGTATGTTTGCTGTAACTGTGACTGACAACAAATGCACTGGCACAATGAGTATCCTTAGTGCAACAAAAGTCCTGCCAAGTCACGTGATGCCAAGAAACCACTGAGAAACGAGCAAATGAGGTAGAGCTGTCAGACACCACCTACCCTCGAGAAAGTGTTGCCCTTCCTGGCGGAAAACACAATAAATTTTAATCTCACAGATCTGCAGTAGCCCCAAACAGGTAATTTGCATAGCAATTCTCCTTAAGAATAGACAGTGCCATACTTTAATATATACTGCTGCTTCTCACAACTTCATTCAGATTGATTTTCTGGACGTGTGCAAAATTAAACCAATTACACAAACTGTATAGCTTGCCACAACAACCCATACTGGTTAAACAGTCTGTAAAATTCACATCACAGCGTGTATCCGGGAAATTGAAACCACCACCACCACCACCACCACTGCCTTTGTTTCAAATTACCTAAGGGAAAATGCCATACTGGGTACTGTGGTTAACAGAACAAACTGATGTGGTGGAACCTGCTGCGTGACTCATTCATTTTGGCCAGAAAGAGCGCCATACGACTACAACCTAGATTTGCGGCCCACAGGTTACATGCCGGAGGTATTGCTAGACGTGCCTTAACACACCATGCATTCTGAATACAGTGATGCAATCCAACACATGCCAAACGATCACATAGATGTTTTTGCTGTTGCTGATCCATTACGCAGTACCAACATGGCAGAACACAGCATACCATTAATCCATGACAAACCAGTATACACACCTCATTGCTATCACCAACATCACCAGTGCTGTATTATCAAAGAACAAATACAGAAAATGTTAGACAAAGACTGTAATTGAACCCACTACCAGCCCTTATAATTCTGCCATAACGCTCGCTCTGAAGAAAGATGGCTCTTGAAGATTTGTGTAGACTTTAGGCCCCTTAACCACTACACTGAAAATTCACCACCTCCATTCATAAATTTCACGGAAATGTTCCATATTCTTGGCTGTGCCAGGGATATGACGTCACTTGGTCTACGTAGCAGATGCTGAAAAATACCAGTGAAAACAGAACATCATCCAAAAACAGCTTTCAGCATGCCAGACGGCAGTTGATTACAGTTCAGGACCATGCCATTCGGCCTGAAATGTGCTACAGTTCCCTTCCATTTGATGATGGTGCAGGTCTTGGATGGATAAGTGAATGAATTTACAATGGCATATTTTGACGATGTGGTCAAATGGTTGGATTCATGGGAGGATCATTTGCATCACCTATCCTTAGTGCTTGACTAACTCGCTATCAAATGTCTTACGTGTGCAAACAGGAAGTGCCACCAGGGCAAACCCGGTATACAGTTTTTGGGACGTCTTGTTGATGAAAATGGTAGCCACCTTACTCCATAACAGTTGTTTGATTGACAGTTATCCAGCCCCCAGTCCTCATAAACAGTTATGTAAATTTTTTGGACTAATTTAATGGTAGAGAAAAAATATACAGGATTTTCCAATATTACAGCTCCACTTACTAATATCTTTAACCTGCTCAGAAATAACGTTGTACTGATGAACATGCAACCAATTTTAATGAAATATAATTATGTTTCTGTAACTGCCCTGCACTTGCACGTCAAGACCCAAGCCATCAACTGTATCTGCAGGCCAGCGACCCCCACGTGTGTAACTTCAGCGTGTGTATACACCCCCGTGCGTGTGCTCTGAGTGAGTGTGTTTGCTGTGCGTCTCTTAATTTTTCCTAAATGCCGAAACAAAAATAAAGATAATTTAAAGTGTGGTAGGTAATAAACACGTATTTATTATACAGTATTTTTAACTACCCTTCATCTTCCTTTGACTCACTTGGATTCGCCCAGTGACGTCAAGAACACTGGTGCCAAATTTTATAATACGAGGGCTGATTCAGAAGTCATGGAAAATATTGTTTATCTCCCGAAAATGACCCGACACAGGAAATGCACTATGTACATTTGAAAGTTTACTATATGTATGTTTTAAATGTGACGTAACATGGGATATGGATGCAGGAATGTCCAGCAAGGAACAAAGACAAACATGCCTGTTTGAAATCACTGTTTAATTGATAAATTCTTGTACAAACTGTACAGGATGAGTATAAAAGAATACCCCAACTTTGAAGGTAAATAATATAAAAACAAAACCACCTACAACCTTGACTGACCAATTAAATAAACCATGGAACGTGAAGTTTGTTTACCATACATTCATAAATGTTCAATGTGACCACGAGCGACCCGAACAACATCTACACAATAATCAAACTCGTTCCACGCTCTCTTGTCAGTATGTCTGGTGTTACGGTTTGGATGGCGTCTGTAATTCTCGTTTTGAGGTTGTCAATGTTAGCCGCAATGGTGGACGAAACACTTGATCCTTTATGTACCCCCACAGTTAAAAAATGCATGGGATAAGATCTGTGCTTCTTGGGGGTCAGTGATGAAGAGAGTGGTCACGAGCTGCTTCTCGACCAATCCAGCATTGCGGCAACGTCTCATCCAGGTATCCGCGAACAGCTAGGTGCCAATGGGGTGGCGCACCATCCTGCTGGAAAATTAAGTCCCCCGCTGCCTCTTCTAACTGAGGAAACAACCACACTGTAATGTCCAAATAAGGGATTCCAGTAACAGTGGGCTCGTGAAAAAAAAAAGGACCGAAAACAGTGTCTTTGGATACAGCGCAAAACATGTTCACTTTGGGGGAAGCGCACTCGTGTTCTGTGGTTTCATGTGGAGACTCCTGATCCCATATCCGCACGTTGTGCCGGTTCACCTTAACATTTGTATGGAACGTCGCTTCATTGCTAAAAACCAGCTTAGACATGAAGGCATCGTCTACCTCATTCTGGGAAATCACGTCTCAGTTCTTTATCCCTTTCAGTAAAAGCCTGTACAAGCTGTAACCTGTATGGTTTGTACAGCAATAGCTTTCGCAACACTGTCCATACCATTGATTGAGGGATTTGCATTTGCCGGCTAGCTTGTAAAGTTGATTTTCTCGGACAGCGAATGAATGCTTGTTGAATCGGTTGCACATTCACTTCGGACACATGCGGCTGCCCGGAACTTTTGCCTTTGCAAGGCACCCTGTGTCAAGGAACTTACGAAACCAACGTACGATACTCAAACTATCAGGAGGACGACGTCCCTATTTGCGATGGAATTCACGTTGAACAGTCGTAACCAATTCACATTTAGCAAAATGAATAACATAGAACGCCTTCTGTTCCGTCACCATCATGATGCGGACTAACACACATTACACACTCATGCTCATAGTACAACAGACGCTCCCAGCCAGCGTCATCTCTCGGCACATAAAGGAAAAATCAGACCGTCCCATTCACATTGACGTGTCAAATGCGAGCTCGCCACCCCCTAACCACCTCAAACCGAGAATTATGAACGCCATCCAAACTGTAACACCGGACATGCTGACAAGAGCGTGGAACGACTTTGATTATCGCATAGATGTTGTTCGGGCCGCTTATGGTGGTCACATTGAACATTTATGAATGTGTGGTGAACAAACTTCACCGTTCCATGTTTCATTTGATTGGTCAATCAAAGTTGTAGGTTGTTTGGTTTTTATATTATAGACCTTCACAGTTAAAGTATTCTTTTATACTCATCTGTATACACTTATGTGAACATGTATGTATCATACTTATACTAGCTGTTTAACATCTTTCAAAGTAGTCTCAGAGGTTGTCCATGGTTCGTTGCCAGCGATGAGGCAGACATCGTCACAGTATTTCTACGAGAGGTGGCACACATTGACGGATCTCATGCAGCCGATGGTATTTCCCATCTGCCTCATAGCTCGCAATGAACCAGACAACCTCTGAGACTACTTTGAAATATTTTTAACAGCTTGTACATGTATGATACCTACCCATTCACATGAGTGTATTCAGTTTCAGTTTGTAAGAGAATATATCAATTAAATGGTGGTTTCAAGCAGCCATGTTTGTCTTTGTTCCTTGCCGGACATTCCTGCATCCATACCCCATGTGGTGTCACATTTAAAATATACATGTCATACACTTTCAACTGTACATAGTAATTTTCCTGTGATGGGTAATTTTCGGGAGATAAACAATGACTACTGAATAAGCCCTTGTATATTTTCTCTCATTTTGTATTTCTGCTTTTTCCTTAAGAAATAAATGTATATTTAAATTGCTATGACAAAAGACTGAGCATCTGAAAATAATTACTTTGACATGCTTACATATGCTAATTGCCAACTCATACATCGTCACATTGTTAATTTTATTGTGTAATTTTATTTTGAAAAGTCTTGTGTGTTTCTTATATGCTTTAAGGGTCTACTATGTTGTTGTTTGTAATTTATAATGTTTTATTTGCTTTTTCCAAATTTTGGCTCCAGGCTGCTCAAGCCTTAAGCGGACTACCGTCATGAGGTCACTCTAGGACGGGTGCTGACAGAGGGAGGCAGCGCGACCTCGCCACTCCTAGGCCTTTACGTTTTACATATCTCCATTGACTGCAATAGTAATATTTCTTTTATGGAACCTCAATTTTTTACGTTTCGGGCAGGGAGTAGGGCCCCTCACCCCTGGCAGCTTGCACATACTTAAGGGCTTAATTTTTGTTAATTCATTTTCAGAGCCCCATTCTCAGTTTTAGTGTAGGTTGGCAGCATGCCATAAGCGCTGTTAACTATGAAGTGCCTCTGTGCACAGGTCAAGTAAAGAATTAAAATGTGTGAACTGGTTTCCTTGTTTCACTTTGCACATTCGGTCGCTTCACGACTGCTTAGGTGTGTTTAAAATCTCCATTCCTGATTTTCCATTTTATGTATTTACTGTTTTACTGACATGAGTAGCGTAGTTTCTAAATCTACTGTAAAGTTGTGGGTTTGGGAGTTTAGCCAAACAGTCTCGCAATAATGGTGTAGAGAGGGCGCCAACACCATCATAGGTAGCCCAGGCTGGATTACTGCAACAATTACCATCTACAACCAACAGCTTCAATACTCAACATGGATCTTCAGGCTCTTTAGCTAACCAGCGTCCATATAATTTTTATCCGCAACAATACACTACCTAACCCGCTTCCTCTTGGAGAATTTCCAGTCAACACTTACTTATGTTTTGAGAATAATCTCTTGAGTGGAAGAAATTTTTCATATTCCAAGACTCATATTAATTTAACATTTTCCATTATTTATGGTTAATATCAGTAAAAATTCTAATTTAATATTGTTTTATACAATACACTTTTGAATTATTTGTTTTATTGTGTTTATTATTTGTATAACTTTTGAAAATAGCAGTTTTTTAATTCTGTTCTTTGCATTTTTTGTATTGAATGAACAATGTTCACAAAAGTGTATTTGTATCATTCAATGTAATAATTTAATTCAGTGTCATCTGTTATTGGCTATCAACTTTTGAGTAGCACACAGAATTTAGTAAGTGAAATAAAACAAATTAAATAATGACAATTATGGTTATTAGTTTTTGTCACTAGAAACCTTCTGTCATTGTTATGTCCATATTATGAAGTGGAAAGGGAAAGTGTGAGTGGACGAAGAGATATAGGTGACTCTTAATATCAGGGTCTTGAGAGCCGATGAGGATAAAGCGAGGTGAGTATGGAGCAGCACTGGAAAGAAAGGGCAGGGGAAATGGGATTTAACCGAGAAAACCCACTGACCGGCTGCATCGCCCAGCATGTTTCCAAAATGAAAAAACTGAGTGCGACCCAGCTGGGAATCAAACCCAGTTTGTCTAGGTGAGTGGAAAGTGTGGAGGAAGGAGAGGGAGGAGAAATCACCTCTCACTGAGTATGTGTAAATATACATTACTGAAAATGAAAAAAAGAACATCATCATGGAAGTAATAGATAACAATCAAATAAGCACAAGAAATTACTAGAGGGCAGCACATGAAGTGTTCATAAGTGCAGTGCTGGGGAAGACTATGGAGTTGAAATGGGAAAGTATAAGTACACAGATGTAACCAGTTGAACATCGGAAGAAGCCAGTAGTTGCTAGAGCTTTACTGTACTTCAGAGGTAATTTGAACATTGTTAGCATACCAGGATGGCAAAGACAAGCCCCATTCGTACAAACAACCAAGTTTGAATGGAGTCGAATAGTGGGACACCTGGAAGTTGGATGGTCATACCAGAGAATAATTGCGGAATATGTTGGATGAGAAATGTCAGCAGTGCATATTTAGTGGCGCTGTTGATCAGATGAAGATGCACATACCCATAAATATAGTTCCTGAAGTCAGCAATGTATGGAGGCAAGCCAAAACTGTCGCATTGTACAAATGACCATACAGGATCACACAGCAACCACAGAATAGGTTAGCTGTAATATTGTCCAAGGACCATCTGCAATTATGAATGCAAAGCTGGTCTACCATATTGTATGCCATTAGCCAGACTTCACGTCACACCTCAGCATCGTGCAGCCCGCCTCTGGTGGTGTCAAAGCATTGTGTTCAATGAAGAGCCTGGTTCTACCTTGGGTCTAATAAGTCAAATGTGTATTCGGCATCTGCCTGGTAGTAACATCTTCCACAGTGCATATGGCAGCGACATTCAGGACAGACGTCTTGGATAATGGTTTGGGGAGCCATATCCTTTGATGGCCGTTTGCGTCTGGTGTTAGTACAGGGAACATTGATCAGTGCATAGTACATCCAGAGCGTCATCCAACCTGTTTCACTATAATTTTTGCAGAGGCAGAGAGATGCACTATTTCAGCAGGAGCCCATCCACACTCCACTTGTGCAACCCAACATTCTCTTGATGGTATTTGTCAACTTCCCTGGCCAACCAAATCTCCTGATCTTTCTCCCATTGAGCATGTGTGGGACTGAGTTGGACATCGTCTAGCCCGATCTCCTGCACCAATGACAACTTTCGCCCAGTTTAGCCACCAAGTGCAATGTGCGAGGAATTCCATTCAGCAAGACGATACTCGTCAACTCTATAATCGTTAACATGCAAGAATGTCTCCCTGCATTGCTGTTCGAGGAGTACTGGTCTCTCAGCAAACCTCGGAAGACATTATTTTCCGATGGGTATCCTTGTGCCAGTGATCATGTTCTATATACTACCTATACTGTATTTTATTAAAATTAAGATCTCTAGCAAAGTGTCCATCAAGGTGTTCTTTTTTAATTTTCCAGTAATGTATTATAGTTTAGAGCCACAATATATTTTCACAATTAAATACTGGTTCAGCTATAGCCACTGATAAATACATTATTATTTAACAATTAACAATCATGTCCCAAAAATGTATACAAATACAATTCAAACAGAAAAATAAATTGAATAATTCAATTTATACATTTCAGTGATTAAACTCCGGCTTACGTCTTTGGTAAATTGCAAACAATCTGCAGGAGCTCCATCTGTAATGGCTTCAGCAGGCCTTCAACTTGTTCCAAACTTTCACGATCATCTGCACTTGGTGACAAACGGTGCAATATCTGAAAACATTAAAAAATAAAACAGAAAAACAAACCTATAATTTTCAACTTGTCTCTAAAAAAAATATGATTTTATTTCTTTTAATAATTTTTGTTTACATTTCTTAGAGCTTAAAAAAAACATGTGGCAATTTTGCACAAACCCTCATAAAAATCAGGTTGAGTTTTCTTTCATTAGAAATATTATAGTCATGTTGTAATATTTTTAATTCCTGTAAACCAAAATTTTATTTAAATAATGTTGTAAAAGTGATACTTTCCTCTATTAGTAAAGTTTTAAACAGTGGTTCTTATAAAGTACCCTAAAACTCTATCTATGGCATGTGTGAAAACTTTGGGGGTTGCATAAAAAGTGTTTGAAATAAAAGAGAGACAAAACTTACTGTACTGCAAATAATCAGATGCAATAATTTTTTTAAAAGTATTATAAAAAGGCTATTGTGTGGTGACTAATTTAGAAATGTCAAGACATAGTCTCATAGGTTATGAAGATAAACAATGAGATACAGTTTTTAAAGGAAAATAATACTTTACACCAACACATCAGTTATAAAACTTTAGCTGAAAAATGTTGCAGTTTGTGAAGAGTACTACCTTGGTGCAACAAGAAATTAAAATCTTCTTGATTAAAAGAATGCATTTAATAAGTTTCAATATTTTATGCACTGCAGATTTCAGACTATTGAATATTTTTCTCTAGAAATAATGTTGCCATACTGGTTATGAACAGATTCCTAAAATTTTCAGTGTTTTGAATGATGTATTGATAGAGGTGCACAGAATTTGTAAGGGGAGCAGGAAGGCAGGAGAATAATGCAATGTTCCCTACAGACTGCAATGACTTGGTGCAACCATCTTTTGTCCTGTCATAGGAGCATACAGTTCATATTCCACCCTATTACAAGTGCTGGCTGTAGTAAAGTATAAGTGTTGTAACTCTGTGTGTCTATAATTTATGTCGGCGCCAAGCCACAATAAGAATAAAAACATAATATTTAAATATTTTACTGCTGTCATGTAGCTGGTTGAAGTATGTAAAACTAAAAAGAAAACGCCAAGTTGTACAAGCAACTAAACAAAAAGGTGGCAGGGGGATGTCATTTTCCTTAACTGTTCACTTCTTATTTTCAGGTCCAGCTCTGGTATTTGCTCTAAAGGCTTTTGCACTAAAGGGTTATTTGCCCATCATTTTCCTTACAGGCATTTGTTCTAAAAGTTTGTCAACTCTTGATAATGTGGAAAACAGATGGAACCAGGCATTTGCCATAAACTTCATTTTCTCTAAAGACATCAGTCCTAATATTTATTGACACACTTTGTGTAAGACTTGTCTTGTTATGGAAAATATTCCCAAAGTACTCAGGAGTATAAATCTCAATGCTTACTTATTAGGAGGCAGCACATGAGCAATACATGTCTGCTTCCACATCAAAGTATTTTTGAGGACTGCTAGTACTTACATTTTACAACAGACAGTGCACTGTTCTCAGTGACTGAAACATGTTTTATTTCCTTTTGTAAAAAAGTATTATATAATTTCTAGTTTTGTGATAACTAAGTTTCCAAAAATGTAGCATAAATCTGTAACAACTAAGGAACCAACTAAATGGACATAGTATTAACATCAAAATTTATGAGTTAATAAAAATTATTAACTTTAGTTTGTTATGCTTTTCCTTACGAGCATTTGTCCTAAAAGGCATTTGTCCCAAAAGGCATTTTCCCTTACTTTTAGGGCAAATTATATGTACCCCTTGGTGAGTTTCAAGAGCTTTAATAGTACAGGTATAATTTCCAGTGAACAGAGACAATATGAGAGTGCAAGTAGGATGCCTGGAGGAATGCAGATTTTATAGGGAAACCAGCATTGCAAAGAACTGTTCTGTAATCGGGTTTCAGAGAGGCAGAAATAGAACTCATGTTTGAATGCTTGTTAGTTTGTTAAAGATATAGCAATTGTGGGAAAATTCAAAATATTGCTGAATGTGTTCTGTAAAACAAACCAACTGTTATGTGCACTACAAACAGTATGCTATGCTCTAGAGACACTTGTAATAACACTTGGTTGACGAGTTCAAATGGGATGATGACATTAAATGAATATAAATTGTTTATGAAAAGGAAAACACAACACTTAATTGAATTTGCAGGAGCGTCCAATGCATAATCATGCATCTCTGTGTCTTTTAAATTTATGTTAAATTTACTTCACTTTCACCCTGCAATTTTACCGAAAATCCTCCATACTAACCCTCTTCGGATGGTGAAGCTGCTTAGTGGAGGAGGGGGGATGGTGACACTGCTCTGTCGCCTACGATTCTGGTGTAGGTGGTCCACTTCAGTGAGTGACGCGATGATGTCACTGCAGGACGGGCATGCCCACGCTGTCCTGTGTCATGGTTGTCACGAAAGGTAGGGAGGGAGTGAGTTATCTGCGTCGCTGCCGCCTTCACTTCTGCTGCTGTTTCTCCACAAGCCCCACTGCCGCTGGTAGCGACCCAGGCTGGCAATGACCAAGGGAAGTTGCTCACCCTGGGGTGTCCCCTCGGCTGGCAGTGGCATCCTTGCTAAGGTGCTGCCCTACCACCAGAGACTGCCCTGATGCCGTCGACAGTGCATCAGGAGGTCCTGGGGTGCCACTTGGAGCTGACATGATGAGGGGGGGAGAGTGATCCCTTGTCAAGGTGGGCACCACGATGCCGGGCGTCACGACGCGGGCAGGCCATGCAGTTTCTTCCTCCAGCTACTGCTGCAGTAGCAGAGGTCGAACTGGTGTGTGGATGGCAGCAACTGGTGGCACCTCACAATCAGTGGTGGTTTCCCCATTCCGATGCTACCTGCTAGGCACCTAGGCGCTGGGCATTTTCAAGCCGGAGGGTGTGTGCAGCAGCTCCCTGGTGGAGGGTCCCGCTGCAGGTTCTGCCGCCAAACTGGTGTTGCTGACGTGGTTAATGGGCATGCCATTATAGGGTGCATCAGCATTGATGTCGACGTCACCCAGTGCGAGATGGAAGTCATCCAGTGAATCTTGGTATTCCGTCGTCTGCTGAGGCAGATTAGGTAGGTGGTTGGCCCTAGTGTCCACAGGATCTTATGAGACTCGCTCCACTTTGCCTCAAAACTTGCGCAGAAGTCCTTGAGGACTGCAGATTGCGGGTATGCACAGACGTAGATGTGTTGTCCTAACCGGAGATGAGATGGTGGTTGCGTAGTGGTTGGCAGCCACTGCACGATGTAGCATTGCTGGTGGGTGCGTACCTCCTCATGCTCCCTCTCATGCCATCCGTGCCTGGTGTGACTCGCTGTCCACTGGGTCACAGTTGCCAACAGCCCACGGGCCGTCAAACTTGCCACGCAGGGCGAGATTGTGACACAGCAGAATGTCGGTAGGTGACTTGCCGGTGGCTGCATTGACGTGCCAAGAAATGGTGAAGAGGGCGACAGGCAGGTGTTCCACCCAGGCGGTGTGTTGCTCCTCCACACAGACACGTAGCTGGGTCATGAGGTCTTGGTTGCGACACTCTGTGGGGTTCATGTGTGGGTGGTAAATTGCTGTCTTGAGGTGCCGCACTCCCAATGCGTGCACAGTTTGCGCCACTTCCGACCAGTAAACTGGGTGCCGTTATATGTTAATATGTTAATTGCCGCGGGTAGCCCATCTGCAGAAAGTCAGTTTGCAAGACCTTTGCCACATTCATTGCGCACGCACTGCTGATGGGGTAGGCCTCTACCCACCTACAGAAACTATCAGTCACTACAACTATAAAGCACTTAACCCCTGCTGTTCCGCTGTCTCGAAGGGCTTCATGTATACACATGTTTTGCTGTTGTTGGGCCCCGTCAGTTCACAGTGATTTAAATTCGTTGCCCTCATGCACTTTTACACGTACCCACATGTGTGTTTGGTGAGTCTACGGCAGAAAAAGTGTTCATACACGTTAAAAATTGTTTGTTCCAACCCCGGGTGACCTGCCACACTGCTATTGTACACATGCTTTAACACCTGCTCTCTTACAATGTAGGAACAAATAATCACCACACATCATGTTTAGTTGGTGAACACGTATCTAGTTTACAGTGTACCACACACCAACACTCAATGACTTGCTTACCAGAACGGTCTTGTTGTTTACGGGTAAATGCGCACTCCAGCTGTGCTTGCACAACGTCCTGATAAAGCTAGCACATAGTGAGTTCATTGCTGGTGGCGTTTATCAGATAAAGGCTTACCTCACTTAATGGCTCCCGCATGGTTTGTGGCAGGATCTCCTTCCATTCTGCATCATCCTGCACCACAACGTCGGTACATGATGACCTCGACAGAGCGTTCACAAGCTGGTTCTCGCTACCCAGAACATGCTCCATGATGAAGTTGTAGGTTTGGAGCAGTGCCCAACGGGTCAGCTTCTTGTGGAGCCAGACCAAGCAGCGGTTGTCGGAGCGAAGCGTGACGCCCTTGTACTCCAAGTACATATGGTACTTCTTGACGGACCATACAACTGTCAAGCATTCATGTTCGTTGACATTGTACCTCCGTTCAGTCGGTCCGAACTTGGCGTTGACAATGACACTCGCCGTCAGGGGTTGTGAAAGTGGTTTTGTCATGGTCTTCAAACTTGACTGGTACTCGCCAATAGCCACTCTTGAGGTTGAGGGATGACATGACCTTGGCTTACCCTAGCGAACTGAGGGCATTCCTGACACTGATGTATGGTGGTAACTTGCTGTATATCACTTGATTTACCAGTTGAAAGTCCACACAAAGCCTCCATGTACTGTCTTTCTTAGGTACCAGTGTTATGGCAGAGTTGAATGAACTATTTGTTGTCTCAATAACACAGACACTCAAAATCTTGTGAATTTATTGCTTTATTGTTTTGGCTTGATGTGGTAAATAACTGTGTGGGAGAGTGCAGATAGGCCACTCTTGTACTGAGGGTATTGTGTGTTCTGCTGCTTTGGTCTGGCGGAGTGCATCGTGCACAGCAAACACATCCCATTGCTTGTTAAGGAGTCACTGGAAAGTACCTGGCCTCCGTGAGCCATGGTACACCAAGCATGACATAATCTCAAATGTCCGGTGCAACTATTGCTGTTGTGATGGTCTCAAGATCACGGATACGAACTGTCCCTGTTGCTTGCCCTGGTGCGATATTGGTATGTTGATTTGTTGCCAAGTGAATTACTTGAGCAGATGGTGAAACGACAGTGTCTTTTAAAGTGTGGCAATGATGACCATTAATGAATACCAAAATGTGAATCAACTGTGAATGCCTGCAACTGACCTTGTTAAATAGGACTTGTTGTGTTTTGAAGTTGGTAGAACTGTCCAAAACTGGGGTATAAGGAACATCCTGACCGGAGATGTGGATTATTAGGGCATGCACTATGCCAGTGATACTCCTGACCTTCACAGTAATGACACGGAGTTGGCAGTGGTTGGCTTTCTGTCATACTTTACATTTTTACCTCGCGCACTGTCATTTGCACCATTTTTTTACTGTCACTTATACCTTTGTTTGTGGTTGTGTTGTTTATTGCACCTGCAATTTTGTCCCATTGTTGGCCACAATAGTTTCTTTTAACACGATCCTGAGATTTTTCCTAACCACTTACACTGTCCTGACGTTGTTCGTGGTTCCATCGTGCGGCAGACGTTGTTCGTGGTTCCATCGTGCGGCACCTGAGTCCCGTTTGCTGCGCGGTTGGCATGGATTCCACTCCAAGATGATCACAGCGCACATGAGTTCGTCTAGCCCATTGTTGAGCAGACTACCAACGCAGTACAGTACTCTGGGTGCACTGTTTCCGCAACAAATTCTAGCACTTCAAGTTCAGGCAGGTGTGGGTAGAAACGTCTGATAAGGTGTATTTTTCAGGTGTTGAACATTGTGAGCTTCTCATCCGGTTGCTGCTCTTTTAAAGTCAGCTTGCTTTGCACTTGCAGCGATGTGAGTACTCCTCCAAAGCAGCATTGAAAAGGGTGGAGGTACTCCTCCTACTGTATACCATAGTGATTGATAAGACTGCCACCAGGAACGTGCTACTCTGGAGAGTTGCGCTCTGCCTACATGAAGTGAATGCAATTAATCAAGGTTTAAGTTATGTAGTACAGTTTCTTGTCAACCTTAATGGAAAAGGCGGAATGCCCCAGATTCTTAAAGAGTATTATGCGATTTTAATAAAATTTTACTTTAAATTAAATGCTAGGTAAATCTTGACACATTTATGTCTTCCATGCCTCTCTTCCCTCTCTCTCTCTTTTCCTCTCCTCCTCCCCCTTTCCTATTCTTTACCACCCATCAACCTTTCACTCTTAGTCAATTCAGAGTATGTATCTTTGTATATAACTGTCAAAAGTTGATAGGCTCACTTTTATTCAAATTACTATGTTATTATAACCAAATTTAACTTACAACAAATGCAGAATGTTATATGCACTTAGTAAACCCAGAAATGGATCATAGTGTAAATTTATTATTTATTAATTATATTAAATTAATTTATTATACACATTTAGGTTTACAGCAATTATTTTAAAGTTATTAAATCAGTTACTTTACACTTTACAATTTAAAAAAGTATTTTTAAGAAAACAGGATATACAGTAAAATCCCGATATTTCGCATCCCGATTATTCGTATATCCCACTAATTCGTGCAAATTTGCTGGTCCCTTAAGAAAATCCCTTTAATTCGTAAAAAAAAACAATGCATTCCGGTCCCCTCAATAATACGTACTTATTTTGGTGCTCGAGCTCAATAAAACGTCTTATAATTCTTATTTACAACTTAAAAATCTCGTTAATTCGTAATGTTTTTAACCCTAGACTGTACACCAGGTCTAGATTTATGCAATTCGGGCAGGGTAAAAAAGACCGGAAGGGTACTGAGGGACGTAGGAGGGTTTGAAGGGCAGCTAATAACGCCGAGTAGGCTGTGAGGTGATGTATCTGTGATTCCCAGAACTAAGATGTGCCTTGCTGTCCGGTCTACAGTTATGAGAGGGTAGGAAGGAGCAGAGCGAGTGAAAAGTTAGTCAGTTCGGTCTTAGCCATGCCTCCGAAAAGAGTTAATAAGTGTCTTTCCATTAGAGAAAAAAAATAAATCATTAACGCCGTGGCCGGTGGTGATAGGCAAATTGACGTGTCCAAACGTTATAACGTTCCTCCTTCCACAATAACATCAATTCTGAAGAACAAGGACAAAATCGCCTTCCAGACATCGGACAGCAAAGTAAAGCGCTTTAAGACTGGTGAGTATCAACAACTAGAAGAGAATTTAAAAAAGTTGTTTGCGCAAGCACGGAATTCGAATGTACCAGTTGGAGGAAACATTTTAAGAGAAAAAGCAAGAGTTTTCGTAGAAAAAATTGGAATTAAAGACGTTCGTGCGAGTGATGGTTGGTTTGATAGGTTTAAAAAAAGGCACAGTATAAAATTTAAGAAGCTTAGTGGGGAATGTGTGAGTGTATCGGCCGATGTTTGTTCTGAGTGGAAATACGAATTGGGAGAAATAATTGATTCTTATTAGCCCAACAACATTTCTAATGCAGATGAGACTGGGTTATTTTATAAGTGTCTCCCCGACTGATCAACGTGTTTTAAGGAAAAAAAGTGTCATGTCGGAAAAAATAGCAAAGAACGTGTAACCATATTGTTGGCCGCCAACATGGATGGATCTGAGAAATTAAGACAGCTCATGATAGGCAAATCAGCCAAACCAAGATGTTTTAAAAACATAAAAACTTTTCCGATGACCTATCGTGCAAACAAAAAAGCGTGGGTGACGGGTAAATTATTCAAGGAATGGATACGATCAGTGAATGCTGATATAGAGAAAAGGCAGCGAAAAATTCTGCGTTTCATTGATAATTGTACGGCCCACAACAATACCCCACCGCTCAGTCATGTTAATGTTGTGTTTTTGCCTACCAACACTACTTCTAAGCTGCAGCCTCTAGGCCAGGGCATAATTAAAATGTTCAAAACCTTTTACTGCAAGGAAGTAGGAAGTAGTGATGCAACTCCTTCACAGCATCGACGATGGGAAGGATCACAAAATCATCTTATTTTCAGCCATGAACATTGCTCACAAGGCGTGGCAATGTGTTAGCGAAAGCAAAATAAAAAACTGTTTTCGTGCTGTGGATTCACGAAGGTGGAACTTTCATCAGCAGTTACTGAACAAGACTTGGAATGCCCTGCGAATTGGAATGGTCTTCCTCAAAATGAAGAAAATTCTATAACGTTTGAAGATTTTGTCTATTTTGACGATGGCCTAGCGGTAGCGGGGTTTCTAACTGATGACGAAATTTTGGCTCCATCTCAGGACATTGATGGTGACGGTAATGACGAAGATGATGTGCTGACAATTACACCTAAAGTGGCTAAACAATACATCAACAACGTGCGCCATTTCTTAGCAAAATCAGACGTTGGTGATGAAGTATTTTCTGCTTTGAACATGCTTGACAAAGTCATCGACAATACCTGTCTGCAAGGCTTGCACCAAAAGAAAATTACAGATTTTTTTAAACGTAAATTTTTAATGTGTTTTTTATTGATGTAATTATTGATTTATATATACATATGCATACATAATNGTAGCCATGCGTTCATCATTACATATCAATGCAAATTTGCATTAATCTTGTTATTATGTTTTTTTTTTTGCTCCCGATTATTGGTAATCCCACTAAGTTGAATATCTCGATAATTCATATTTAACATTCAGTCCCTTGACAATATGAATTATCGGGATTCTACTGTATATACAGAGTGGTCCGCCTAACGGTGACACCAAAAATTTCCGGAACGGGTGTAGATCATGAAATTCTGTTTTCGCTAAATGAAATTACGTACAGGGGCAAGTAATTTGAGCAAAGTAAGTATTCATAACACGTATATTGACAATATATGATTTTTCCCCTGGAAACATACACTTATTTCAACGGCATCTAAAGGTATGTGCATAGAGGCATTCAGTGATATAGCATAGGCAATGGAAAGTAACACAAAAACGCCAAGAAATAATGTGCAAATATGATTAAAATAAGTGGGCTGGTAGCATTGGGAAGTGGACCTGCACTCACAGCGGTATGCAAGCAATATGCACCGTGACTCATCCTGGCAGGACCGCTTCCTAATAGCAGCACAGCACCAGTCCATGTAATCTGTTTTAGTAAGTCGTATTGCAGTGCGTGGCTGTATGTACAAAATGAAGTTCACGAATGAAGAATAAAACTGGATGCTCTACTTATTTACGGTGTGTGTGGCAGAAATGCCAAGCAAGCCGTCCAAATGTATGGTGAAAGGTATCCTAATTGGATGCATATATCACGGCAAACAATACGAAGAATTTGCATGTGTCTCTTGTCATGAGGAGATTGAAATTCCACAACACGAGTGCGATGAAAGACTGCTACAGGTGAGACCCCTCGACAATATGTGTTGGGAAGTGTCAATGCAAACCCCCGCATGGGTACCCGAGAACTTTCCAGGTTCGTAGGAACAAGTAGAACAAGTGTGTTATGGATACTACGCCAACGGAAATTCCATCCATATAATGTGGCTCTTCATAAGGCATTACATGCAGTTTTGTAGGTTTGTTCTGATGTCTGTAAGGGATGACTAGAATTTTCTTAAGATTATACTATTTAACAATGAAGCAACATTAACAAACCTTGGGAGCATAAATTTACTAAATATGCACTACTGGACGATGGACAATCCACGTTGGGTCCGGCATGTCGAGCACCAGTGACAGTGGAAAGTAAACGTGTGGTTTGTAATCATTGGAGACTATGTCATAGGGCCATACTTCTTTCAAGGGACAATGACCGGCTGTACATATGCCCATTTCCTCAGAGACACCTTACCAGCACTTCTAGAAGAAATACCACTCAACATATGTCGTGATATGTAGTTTCAGAATGATGGTTGTCCTGCACATTTTGCTTTGTTGGCAAAGAAAGTGTTAAATTAAACGTTTCTAAACCAGTCTTTACAGTGTGGTGGTGTTGCAAGATGGCCAGCTTGCTCTCCTGACCGCACACTTCTCGATTTTTTCCTGTGGGGAACACTGAAAGATAGGGTGTACAACATGGTTCCTATGATGCCAGAAGACATGCAGGAATGCATTGTGGCAGCTTGCAGAGGCATTACGCCCGAAACACTTCAGGCAGCTCGTCACTCGCTACATGTGCTTTTACAGATGTGTATTGCTGTCAATGGTAAATACATTGAGCACATGCTGTGAAAAGACCTAGTGTGAAGCGTTTCAACCAGAACTGTGCTCTTTTGTACTATGCATGCAAATGCGATTGCATTTACCCTTAGGTTGGTTTGTTCAAATTTTGTTGTGCATCTATACGCACTCGTTACTCAGTACAGTTAATAACTACGAAACAAATCTCCTGAGGAACATTGTTATCTGAATAAACTGTAATGTATTGATATCAGACTTGCACTCACATTGCCCTTATTCCTTTCATTGCGGTGCTCTCCTTTGTCCAAGCATTCCGTGCCCCTTGCCCTATTAAGGTCAGCGCTATGTTGCTGTAAGGAAGCGGTCCCGCCATGATGAGTCACGGCGCATATTGCTTGCTTACAGCTGAGAGTACAGGTCCACTGCCTCATGCTACCGGCCCACTTATTTGAATCATATTCACACATTATTTCTTGGAGTTTCTGTGTTACTTTCCATTGCATATGCTATACCACTGAATTTATCTTTGCTGGTCGTTCAGATGTAGTTGAATTAAATGTATGTTTCCAGGGGAAAAATCATATATGGTTTAATTATTTTTGTCAATGCACGTGTTACGAATAGTCACGTTGCAGCAAATTACTTGCCCCTGTACATAATTTCATTTAACAAAAACCGCATTTCTTAATCTGCAACCATTCCAGAAATTTTGGGGGTGTCCTCATTAGTAGAACCACCCTGTTATATATATAT